>JAJKFJ010010818.1:0-13425 GCA_027382625.1 Tetmemena sp. SeJ-2015 | reverse complement strand
AGATTTCTCAAGTTCAAGTACTTAATTTCTTAAGGAACAGTGAGCTGTACCTTTTATTGCAGTTTGTTATGATCTAAAGTCATGAACTTCATAACTCAATTTATTGCATGTGAATCTTTAAGATATATAAATCCTTATCAAAATGGTCAATTTTACTAATTTACTTTTGCTTTAAAGTTTGAGCTGATAGAAATCCACCCTCAAAATTTAGATTGGGTTAAGTTTTTGAATTATTGGTAAGATATATATTAGCTATTGCTTATTTGAGATTCTTGAAAATGTTAATGGCTTTATGTTTGATTGGCGATTAAACAGGAAACTTGATAGTGATAAATCAATAGATGATTTTTAAAACAAAAACTCACTGCAATACTTTAGTTTACCTGTTGAGTAGGTCTCTCTTTAAACATTAAGATATTTGTTTTCTTCTCATTGCTATTGTCATTGAAATGAGATGGGAAATGCTCGCTTTTCTATTGAAGCATGGCAGATCTTGTCTTCACATTATAAGTTGCATCTATTCTTGCCATAGCAGACTTTACTCTCATTCTAATAGATAAGCAATAAAATTTATCTAATCCCAGGATTAACAGTTTTAGATTGATAAGATTAGCCTTCGTTAGATTAACTTGGAGGTATCTTTATACTCATAAATCTTTGTCTGCTTTGACTTGCCAGGATAACATCATCATCCCCTAGCAGCATTTCATCAATTTCCTTTTCTCTTTACTTGTTTGTAATCTCATTATTATTTGGTTTTAGGCTGTGTGAAATATGGAAAGTGCTTAGGCTCTAAGGAATTTGGCTTTACTAAAATAGCTAAACTGAGGCCTTATAGAACATAAATTTAGGAATTAGGTATGGCCAAAATCCTCTTAAGATCTAAATTTAAGTATATATTAAGAAGTAATAAAATATCGATAGCTAATCGAAATTTGCCTCTATTTTAAAATATTTTTACTTTAGCTGGTCCGTCTTACAACTGTTGAGTGTAAGAGTTGAAATTTTAATTTGGGAACCCTCTAACTGAAGAATGTCGACGACTGTTCATAGCATTAGAAGTGGTATTTGAGTTATTTTAAGGCTTCAAGTTTTGAGTTAGTAGCCTGCTCTAAGATCGAGATTGCACCTTGAAGACCTCCTTCAAAGTTCTTCTAATTTTTTTCTGATGTACCAATTCCAAGTATTTCTATGCCATCAAGTTATCATATATATATTCATAATATGATTCTTATTATTTGATAAGTTGAGATTCCCGCTTCTAATCTATTCCTCAATGAGTAAATGAGTAACTATATATTGATGTACAAACCTAGATAATAATAATAGTTAAGGGAATTAACAACCCCTAACGGGCATATAATACTTAATCGATTTAAAGTAATTCACAGGCGTAACCCCTTGATCAGTTGTGCCACGTCACCGTGAAAGCCCACCGTCATACAAACCTAGATAGATGCTTTTCCATCCTCTTCCTCATTAAGTGGTGAATGGAAAAATTAACATTATCCTTACAAGCTTCAAAATCAGGTCTTGCAATTATAGTATTGAAAGTGGCAGATTTTCATTGAGAGGCTTCTTTCTTTGGCTTTTAAAGCGAAGATTAAAGACTTCCAGCATTTCAAAAATTAAGAAATATCTTAATGAAGAAAGTAGTTTAAATAAAATAAATAATACAATCTTAGAATAAAACAAAGAAGAAGAATAATGAGTGTCTACCGAGTCACATAATAATCATAGTATTTTAATGTGAAAAGCTTCAGTAGATTCTTAATATAATGTCATTTTGATAAAATCTATTATAGAATTCATTCAATCAGAAAGAACAAAGCATGAATTCTGCTGGGAATGGAGTAAGTAGTGAGAGCAGTAAGAAGATTGCTTTTGTTCAGAGAATAGCTTTGGCTCAAAGCAGGAACTATTTCAAATAGTTATATCCGTCAAGCTCGGAGCTCAAATTTTCTGTGTTGAAGAAATATTCATCTTTGATCATTATGCAATTTAAAAGTTGGAGCTAAAACTAAGAACAGCTCCAGTGCATTCGACAAAGTTTATCATTAAAAATTAGTGAAGGGTATTAAATGATTTGATTAAATAATTATGACTATAATCTTTATCCTAAGCTTTATATTAAATCACATCCTCCTATTCGAACTTAATATCACTCTTCATCATCGTCATCATCATCTGGGAAATATTTATTCTTATTTCTCTAGTGATTTTCTCTATCTTTGATACCTTAGAGAACCATTTATTTCTAAATTTCATAAATCTCTTAATGAGCTAAAGAGTATTCTAAAATGTCTCTGTTCATCTTCAATATGAAAAATGAGTTGCGGCTATAGTCATTTTCAAGTAACCTTTACTTCCACCTTGAGCATTTGGATTGTGAACAGTTGAAGGCTTATTCACCGCCTATTTCAGAGTGGTTTCTAAATGAATTTATTTACCTGTTTTTAAGGTATCTGCTATCTCCTACGTTATCCTCTTCTTCATCACATGCCTATTTTAAATTATTCTTTCTAAAGAGGATTTAAATTACTTCTCTAAGGCTTTCTCATTTAATAATATTTCGTTATAAAGACTGTTCATCTTGAATTTTTGGCTCTTCATTTTGTCTCTCTATCAACTTGGGGTCTGTATTCTCTTCTTGAATCACCTCAAAATTTTATATAATCTTTCATTTTAATTTTTTTATTAAAAATTTATAGAATTGGTAAGTATCTCTATTTTAATGATGATGGTTAAAAAATATTATGAAATTTTAGAGGCTAGATAGCGAGTTCAACCTTGATAAGCTAATGATATATAATTAAATAAAAGAACATAATTAAGATGCATATAAATAAATGCAGACTGCAATTTAAAATGTAAAAGAGTAAAGCTCTGCACAAGCAGTGTAATAAACTGTAATAAATTACTTTGTGAGTAATCTCTTATACAGGAAAGCATTTAAAAAGATTATTAAGTGATAGTTGACGAACTCGTAGAGCTATATGAACTAAAGATAAGAGCTAAGCAAAAACTACAATCCTTAAACATAGATAAATCTGTGCATAATAAGGATCTAGAAAGACACCTCCAAACATTCCAATATACTTTAGAGACGCTTCATGAAGAACTCTCAGAATGCAAACTTAGTAATCACAAAAAGAATGATCCTTCACTCAAAAGCACAATAAAGGCGAGAAAGGTGTAATCAAAGTTTGATGCTAAGGAGTCTGGAAATATGCTGACTATCTTATCTGAGTTGCAATCCATTGAAAGATGGAAGCCTTGCTAAAGTCGATAACAGTACATTGCGGATCTCTCTAATTAATAATTTGTGTACAGCAAAGTTCAGATGAAGAGTATAAATTCATGCAGTAATGCGAGACTGATGCTGAGTGGTACTGTAAACAATTAAAATAGAGGCTATTCCCTTTAAAACATAGCATTATCAATTTCTGATTGGATATAGTGCAGGTATATAAGTTTCAATCGAGTAGCACACTGAAATCATCAAAACATAGAAGCAGTTTAAATTACTTAAAGAAGTGAGTAGAATTTTATAATTATCAATCAGAATTAGGTAGTATTTTAGAATAATCATGATATTTTGAACAGAAGAAAAGAAATCATTCTCTCCAAGCCATCTATTCATACTATCAAAGATTCAGTAGACGTGGATGAAATCCTCTAGGAGCAGGAAATCATAGAGTCATCATTTAGAAATACGATACAAAATCATTACAATACTTAGGCATCTGCAAGAAAGTAATAGAAATCTGTCGATCTTCCAAATCAAATACTTTTAAATATTTGTTACAATTTTATACTTAGATCCTTTTAAAAAGCAGATTATGATTAGGATGGCTTGATTCTTAAATGATATTTTAATTATAAGACAAAGAAAGCTAACCCATTCAAGAATTAAGATTAAACATAGCAAAATGATATTCATAGAGTCAAACAACATACTTAAAAGAGATAAAACTTTAAGCAAAATGTATTTCTGGATTAGAAAAATTTAAATTATAAAGTGGGGAGATTTTTAAATATGTATTTGCAATTTTTAGTAAGCCACTTTCAATATAGGAGCACTCAAAAAGCTGAACCAAGACCATTTTAAAATAATTTTTCGCAAGCATTAATCTGCAATATAGGAGATGTTCATTTAAATTTATCTCTTTTATTTTTTTCTGAGAGACAGAAGGTACAGTAAGAGCTGTCGAACGTGAAAAAAGATGCAAACAGCATTCTTGATGATATTCTATCTATCCTTATAAATTTCAATCTTATAATTACAAATTTCCCGAGCTCAATAAGACAATAATGGTCAAGAAATTTCTCAACAATTATGGCAAGAATAACTAGAGACTAACTATATTCTGATGTTTGAGGCATTGTCTAAACACAAGAGAGACCTCATTGAGGAATAATAAATAATTATCAAATCATAATTAGTTGTTCCCATAGCAGCCCTTTATGAGGAATCGTATATAAGTAGTTTAAAGCAATAGCTAAGAGTCCCTCTAACAGGGGTCAGATACTTAAAAATTCAAAAACTACAAGATATTTAATTATCAAGCTGATTACTATAGATAGCGCTAACTTAAAATATTTGAGCATGAGTCTCCTCTTTCTTTCCTTTAGGCTGCTGAGAGTTATTATCTTGGTAAAATATTATTGACTTGAGAAAAACTGAACCTATTGAAGAGTTTAGAGAATTTTAGGCTTTCTCGCACGAAAAGAAATAAAACTAGGACATCGCTATACTTTTAAATAAATTTAAAATTGAACAATTTATTGATGTCAATGTGTAAATAATGATCTAGGCTTTTAAACTCAGTCAAAAAAAAAGGCAAACCAAATATTTAAAGTTAATCAAGATCACTTTGGCAATTCAAGAAACATTCATTCTAATCATGTGAGGTTTGAAAATCTATCTCAAAAAACAGGAGTATTCAATTTTAAAGGTCAAGATGTTATTCAAAACTCAATATTTTTTATAAAAATTAATTAGCAATACCTGCTTCTAAAACCTTTGTTGGTCATTTCAAGAATTCATTCAGAACAATCAATTTTGTTTATTGTAAGTGTTGAAGAAAGAAACTGATGAATTTAGGCATAGCATTATGAGGTCTTAGAAATAATCAGAGCTAAACATTTCAGACTTAGATGTGGATGATTCAATAACAAAAGGAGATTCTATTAAAGTCAAGAAGACTCTATTACCTTAAATACTTATGAAAAACTAAATAAAAGGATCTTCTCTTTCGAATCAATAGAGGGAGAAATCGACAAAGAAAATCAAATTAGCCTAGCCAAAGTCTACAGCATCGCTTTTGCTTTTGAGTTCCTCTTAGAAAGTGTAATTTACAATACTCTAATTTAATTAAGTATCTTCCTAGTAGCTAAATGTAGATGAGGAGAGGCATCAATATAAATTTCATTTATTTCTTGTTGACCTCGTCCATGATTTTGTAACTCTCGAATAGTCTCTCAACTTTTGATTTGTATTATTTGTGCATGAAAGGTCTAATCTATGTCTAAGTCGGATCATTTTAGAATTGTTAAAGTATCTATCTTGCACCACCTACAGCTGTGCTTGATACGCGCTCATTTCCTATAAGTTCATAAAGAAGATTAAAATCTTACTATGAGCTTACTTAATTTCCTTCATCTTAGACTTAGATTGTTGAGTTGTGGTTGATATTTCAGAGTAAATAAAATATAGATATACTTTAAATAGTCTTATAAGCGTTAACGATATCTAGATAAGTATCATAATCCCTGTTTTGCAAAATACATGATTTATACTATAGGCTTTCCTAAGATTTTGCGACACATATCCTTAAAGTTATCTAGTTTGATCCTTCAATTAAATTTGTTCAAATTAAAGTTTCAAAGTTATATTGATTGCCGCTTATTCTAGACTGTTAATTTGAGAATGAATCACCTCACTTGCATTTAATCTCTATCCTTGAGACCTCTGTCCTTTCTTTCCATTCCCTCTGAGCATTTCATCTTCTGTAATGAAGAACTTATTTTCATTCTGTTGGTCATCTTATTCCTCTTCACTTTGGATATTTGCTCCATCTTGTTCATACTCGATTGCTTAACTAATTAAGATAAAGACATATGATCTTTAGGAGGCATAGGGAAGAGGTCCTCTGCCTCTTAGTGCAAGTTAGTATGAGGAGCAGGTCTGCTCAGAGCGAGTTAATTATCCTTAACTACAACCATTTCTCTGCTCTGAGGGAAGTTATAGTTGAGCATCAATGGAGGTCTCCCATCCTGTCTCTTGGACTTTTAGCGTCGCAGGTATGTAGGCGGCTGAAGAGTTTCATTTATCAACTTCCCATTCTTTGCTATCAATTAAAAACGTTATTGATAAGTATGATTGTATTTTGCTTGAAGTATTTACTCTAGATTGGCTGTTGCAAAAGGATCTCCTTTTATTGCGAATGGATTTCCTGTCACAGTAAGAATCAGCATAAATTTAATTATAAAGCATAGAAGGTAATGAGGCTACGCAAAATAGTAAGTCCTCTTCTTTTTCAACCAGATTGAATGCAAAATTTACTTCCTCTAAATGCGGAAACACTTACTCAGGGGCCTCTAGGTTAATATTATCTTAGGGAAATTCTTCGGAATGAAAGGCCTTGAATCTGTTTCTGATTACATATTGAATTGTTCAAATTAGACCAAGGGAGAATAAATAAAAATTCAAGTTTTATTTCATAAAAATAATGGAGGAACTAAGTGCTGAGTAGTAAGGATAATTAAAGGTGACAATAGATTTATAGAAACTCTTCCAAATTAGGCCAAAAGGAGCAGGAAGCTTTGAATTCAAATGTTGATGGAGATGCTGATCATTTAAATAATCAATAGGAAAGCCAAAATTGTATTCCCTTTTAATTTTGCTGAATCATTTTAGAGAATGAAAACGGTTAATTTACCCATAACTTTGTGAGTGGAAGCGCAGCTTAAGGCACAGGCAAAACTAATTCACTGGCTGCCTCTAAGAAAGGAAGTGTCAGAGGAGTAATTCAAGTCTAGGACTATAACTCAAATAACATGGCTCATCATCAGCACATGTATTCCTCAAATGACTCTAATGCAGCATTCTCAGATCACTAGTCTAATGGAGCTCCAAACTCTAGAGGTATTCTTTTTCAAATGAGATTAAGTCAGTTTCTTAACTTCTGAAATTTTAGGCTAAAAAAGGCATGCAGAACCTAATGTGATAGTCTAAAATAAAGAGTAAAATAGAGAAAGTGATAGAGGTCACTCCTATAATGGCTATAAAGAAGGCGAGTAGTATGGAGCCATGGGTATCTCTTAAAGAGCTGGCCATATTGGAAACATCATGAATCAAAGGCTTGCTGCTTAGGGAGCTGATGCTAGAGGGAATAAACTTTAGAAGAATGCTTATGGAGGTGTTAAATAAAACATGCAAGCATTTCCTGTCAAAGTATAAAACTTGAATCAAATGGTTCAAATTAGAAAGAAAAAGCCTAAGCTTAAATATCAAGATAAATTATAAGTAAAGGCTTAATAGGAAAGGCAAATCTATTCTCAGTAGATATAGCATAGAAACGAACCTAAGAGACTTCAAAAAATCCTTGATGGGTTTTTACTCCTATTCTCCTGCAGAGTTAAGCTTCCTCATGAAGCAATTAGATCCAAGTTATCTGGAGAGAATATAATAGATGTGAGGGAAGAAGATTTAGTATACTTCAAGCAAAATTTAAAATACCTTGATGTCTCTGACAACAGCATTTTCATGGAGTAATTAGTTAATCTGCAAAATTTAGAGGAACTGGACATGCAATATAATAATCTGGATCATTTAGAACTTTAGGAGGGCGCCTTTCCACAGCTGTAGATTTTGAATTTAAGCTATAATAAAATACCTACTAGTCATTTAACAGAGCTAAGATATTTAAATAAGCTGAGAGTTCTTGAGATAGCCTCAAATGACCTTTGTACTCTTCCAAGTGATTTAAGCTTTTTGAAAACACTTGAAGAAATCAACCTCAGTTCTAATAGCTTTAGTTCAGATTCGGTGCTAGTGAATCCTAGCAAACTCTTTTCAGCGATGGCGACTATTCCGATATTGAAAAAGCTGAATCTCTCCAGAAACAGATTCATCAATTCCATATGTGCAAAAGAATACTTAAATGAATATAATCGTTAATTCAATTTCTAAATCTTAATGAAATCCTAGATTCGCTTTCCACAGAGCTAAACCTCTTCTAATCAACAAGCCATTTAGAAAGTCGTCCCTAATTAGAAAAATTCTTAAAAGAACAACTCTTCAGTAAACCAAACCAGATCACAATCTTCATAGCAAAGATCTTCTCTTCAACATGAGACTGGAATAAAACCGTACTAGAGTAAAACTTAGAGATCAATCTCCAAAAGCAATATGCCACTACAATCGGAAGTTTAAGTTATTCCCTCCCCTACTTCCCAGATTTCTGCGATATCTTAAAGAGCTTCAGTTAACGCTTCTTTAGACTTCGATAACTTAAGAGGACTTGCAAATCAGCTTAACATCTTTTCTCATTAGCAGAACTCTTAAGCTCTATTTTTATAATTAGCTACAAATGCATATAGCCTAGCAACTATATCTTCCTCTAAGAGTAGCCAGAAAATCAATCAAGACACAATCAAGGAGTAATTCATAGCCAGTTTAAGAAATGAGTTTGTCTCCAGTTAGAATGATTTTAGTTCAGAGCAGCAACTTAACTCACCTTAATAAGAAATAGATAACCAGCTGGGTGAAAAAGAAAAAGAATTTATAGCTCTATTTACTATTTTATAGTGATCTGGATGACAAGATCATGCTGCAATAGGAAAATTTGAAACTAAAGCAAGAAATAAATAAGCTGAAAGGCACAATAAGAGAGATGAATCTCTAAAGCATAAATTCCCTATCTAGAGTCAATTATGAAATAGAGAAGAGAGATTAAGTTTAAGAAAATAAAATTGGTGGTGAGGGATAGTAATTATCAAGATAAGATAAAACTTTAGAAAATGGAACTAATCTCAAACACTAAAACTCAATCAAAAGCTAGCAATCAAGTACAACATAAGATAAAGCAAGAACCTAAAAATAGGTCAGTGTTTCTAGAGTAAAAGAGCAATAACGTAAAGCGTAAAGTCAGACTATAACTCCAGATAAGAATGAGGCAGGTCATAGAATTGAATTTAAGAGAAATGATAAATATCTTAAAGCCCAAAAGTAAAAGTGTTATGTTTTGAATGAAGATTTAGCCAAGAATTAAAAGACTGAGAAGGTCGAAATGTTAAAGAGAGTAAGCACTGACTGAAGAATTTAAGATAGTGCTCTGACTCCTTCAACTTAAAAGGATGAAGTAACTTAATTCCATAAAAATTGTGAAGCTATAACTTTTTCAACAGAAGAAAAGCCTTCTGTCCTAGTTAAGCATCCTATGAGTTAATCAAAAACTAGCAGTGAGCTAAAACTACTGATGAATTTAGAAGTGGACTCTATCCATTATATCAATAATTTAATTCCTCATTCGAAGGAGATAGAAGATATAATAAAGAGTGGGGAAGCTTCAGTAGCTCAATAACCTAATTCCACAACTATGAAATACTAAAACTATATAAGCTAGTAAATAGGTCTCAGCGGTTAGGGTGAAATGACTTTGAAAAATCCATTCTTGATTTTAAGTTCAACAAAAAACACCCCTGATTTTAATAACTCTATCGGTGTCGACACTGTGAAAAATAGTTATACTGTTCTCTCTCCAAATTTAGCCTGTATGAATGAGAATGCTAGCACTCAAAAAGATTTCAGCACAATTTTAACATATATAAACTTCTTTTATTATAAAATCTTTGTAAAGAGTTAGCACAGGAAATCTCCTTAAAGTATTTAGGCATTCCCAAACACAGGTGGTCATTCTAACTAAATTTCAGAGAGCACGGGAAAATCGTACCAAGTGAGAAGTACGAAAGCTTTTGGCAGTTTAGTTTCCTCCTCTGGAAATTCTCCCTCACTCTAAAGTCTGACTCAGTAAATGCTTTGTTTTTTTTGTTGCTTGTTTCTAGGGCAGCCTCTCACGACCCATCAGTTTCGAAAAACCTGAATGAAAAGTTTGAAGCAGTCTCCGAATCTACTTCCCATTCTCAATCCCACACCTTTGACATAATTTAGACCTCTAATATCGATCAAGTAAACAACAGCAGTATTCCTGAAAACGCAGCCTATACTCTAAATTAATTCAATTAGAATTAGGCTAAAAACAAAAGCCAACTCAAAGAAAAAATTAAAAGGAAGTACTCTATGCTT
The DNA here is from genome assembly GCA_027382625.1 of Tetmemena sp. SeJ-2015. Taxonomy (NCBI): domain Eukaryota; phylum Ciliophora; class Spirotrichea; order Sporadotrichida; family Oxytrichidae; genus Tetmemena; species Tetmemena sp. SeJ-2015. The sequence goes on along the minus strand of JAJKFJ010010818.1, from coordinate 3,113 downwards.
GCTGAGTAGATAAGAAACTAGTAAAAGAGAAACTCAGACATATTAAATAAAGATCAAAAGAAAACAAATAAGTCTCCATCAATAAGCACAGTTAGAAATGTCCAGCCAGATGCAACATCAAGAAGTTACATCAGGGACAGCTGCTCTAAATTCATAAGTGAAACTAAAAGCCAGATTTACAAAACTGAAAAGACAAGTTTTTCTCTATAATTATTTATTTGGAAGTGAAGCTAAACCTCAAATAATGAAGCAAAGAAGTGAAAATAGAACATAAAGAGCTTTCAAATCTATTTTATTGGAAAAAAATTAATAATATTTGATATGTTTAAATCAACTCCATAAATACCTGAGAAGCAGCAGCTTGTCAAAAGTAATTCAATCAAAGAAGGATTATCTCAAGCCAATATAAGAAACAAGACTCCCTCTAATGAGCAATCTACTTAGCCCATTCATTTAAAAGAAACAGTTTCGTCAAAAGTCAAGATAAATTAAAGCCTAGTTTCATTAAGAACTATAGATAACAAAAGTGTAAGAGGCTAAAATTTAAGTTAAGTTTTTATAAAATTCTATATCTCCTTGTCAAAGAAATACTTAGCTAGATTAGTCTAAGAATAATTCAAAGTCCTTTTCCTAACATATTAAAAAGATAAACTTTAGAAATGATTCTAAGATAATACCATAGAATATTAAACTTAACTTTGACTTAGAAAACGTAGGAGCGAGTTTCACCTCACTTAGCGGTAAAAACGAGATGAACTCAAATTATAAATCCTTGGAGAAGTTGATGTCTCGCAGAAGAGAGGAGAGCTAATTTGAGAAAACTTAGTCCCCATAAGATTTAAAGAAGCAACTAGCTGAGGCATTTAGGAATATGGCACCAATTGAACTCTTAAATAATTTTTCATTTTTAAATGAGAAGCTAGGGCAAAGCTTCGATGACTCGGCAATTAAACAATCTGAATTTAATGTGCATGCACATGATTTGGAGACACCTTCTTCTAAATAAATTAGCTTTCCTCAATCCAAAACAAATACTCCAAGCAACTAAGATTCAAGAGGCTCTTATAGGAAAGATTTCATACAGAGCAATATAAACGATTACAAAGTTAACAGGGAAGACTAGAGGATAAGAGTCCAGCCAGAAAATAATATATACTTGTAGTATTCAAGAGAGTTCAGACCCAATGCTTAACTTTATCATTGAAACTATTTGTTGATTATAAACTGTAGTAGCCTCTTGATACTTTAAACTGCTTAAAAAATTAACATCTCAATAAGAAAAAAGTGAGCAATCAGCTAATGTAGCCTATTCTTGCTAAAAAAGCAAATCCCCTTCAACCAGTCATATTACAAAAGAGCAGATACCCAAATAAATAAATTCAAGCATAAAATTACATATAACACAAAACCTCAGACTTTTAGCCCCTTAGAAGAAAAGTAGAAGCACCTCAAAATGATGATTTGTGGGAAGTAATTAGAAATATGAATCAAGACGAGGTATTTGAGCATGATACAGACATACAAAATTAGATTACAAAGAGAGTACCACTAGAGGAGTCTGGATGATAAATTTAATTTTAGTTGTCACAAGTTTAGCACCCTAGAAATACTATTGGAGTCATGAAATCATCAAAAAGCTTAGTTTCTTAGCAAAAAACTAAAACAGATCAAGCTAAATTCAAGAAAGGATTCTCGAGTCATAATACCTCTATCAGTAACTCTGTGTATTCCTCAAATATAAAACCTCTGAATAAAGCTTCAAACTTCACTCCAGTACTTTCAAATCTGGAGGGATAAATACATAATGTCTCAATCTCAAGGGTAAAAGATAATAGATATAGTGCAGTGACTCACTCAAGAGCCAATTCAATAAATAAATAATGCAATAAGCAAAAAGGAGCAGTTTAGAGCAAAAGAAGTAACTCGTTCTTTTCTGGAGGAGCATAAAACTAATAAAACACAAGGAATGAGCATGATATTTTTAATTTTGTGTATCAATTAATATTCTCCTTGTGTAATCTTCGATAGAGATGATACTGGGATCTTCAAAGCACTGTGAAAATTGCGTCTATTTGCTTTCTAGAGGTATCTCAACTAAAACATGCAAGAAGAATCATTGAGAACTAATTTGAAAATTTATTGTTCTCTTAGATAGCGATAAAACATAAACTTATCTAAAAAGAAACTCCTAGACTTTAAATAAAATGAAGCTCTTTAAAATTTATTTCTTTAAACTTAGATTATTTATTTACTCCTTCGATTCTTAACTTGAGATCATATTAAATTTCAATATGAGATTTTAATATTAAATGCTATTATATTATTAAAAAATTGAATATATTTTTTTTTCAACTTAGTTTTGAAGTAAATTCTTTGAACAATTCAATAAATCCCTTATTTTAGTTTAATATTTTCCAGTTTTAAAATTTTATCAATATGATGCAAATAAAAAATCTGAACATTTTATAATAAAACATGGGAAATTCTGCAGGTTTATTGCAATCGAGTGCCGCAAGTTTCACAAAGATGTTGGTGTTAGGAGGATGTGAACTATCTTTAGAAAGAAATGCCTACGATTCAATTATATTATCAATCTTTTGTTTTTAACTTAAAACAATTGAGGAAATTGATCTTAAGACTTAAAAGTAGACATTAATCTAAAGCAAACTCATAATTCCTGTCAGGAGTCCAATGGCTGCAATATTGTAAGAATCAGGGTGATAGTCAAAAGTAAAATTAATTCACATTCAGCAAGGGTTTAAATTATCCCCGGAATCGCTCGACAGTTCTGGACCTCTCTAGCTGAAAATCCAGTGAGATCGACAGTTTTAGAGTGAGCTAGCTAAAATAAAGTAGAGTTGGCTAAAATTACGACTAGTTCGGTAGAAATACAGTGAGATAGCTAAAATATTGACTTGCTAGATAAATATAGAGTGAGCTAGATATTTTAAGAATGACATTGTCAAATTCAAGATTGGATCGCTGATCTATAAAGTGCTTGTCTTTGATTTCAACTTTGACACTGTCCAGACGAATTCAAACCTGGTTGTAGATAATTTAAAGTATAGATAGCTAAAATCACGACTCGCTCGGTAGAATTATGGCGATCTGGC
>JAJKFJ010010815.1:0-13431 GCA_027382625.1 Tetmemena sp. SeJ-2015 | reverse complement strand
TGTCGATCTGAGTCCAATTATTCTGGCACGGGTCTATATTTATCCTGCATATAGGAGAAGACTTTCACTGTCTGAGCTTTGATTTATTTTTGCAATTTTGACTTCACCCTTGATTCTTACAATAATTGTAAAAGATACAAAACTACAAGACAATTAAATATCACACAAACTTTTGAAAAAGCCCATAGCAGACTTAGTTATGCCCATAGAGATAAAATCTATTTTAGTGCTTAAACTTCTATATTTATGATCAGTCTCGAATTTGTTTATCTTACTTCGTAAGTCTGCTGAATAATCTCAGAGTTCAAAGTCGAAAAACTTTTGGGAGTATCATTTTCTAAATTTAAATTAATTAAAGTAATTAGGTAATTTTAAATATCATATAGGTGTGTAACAGATTTGCTCCTTCTTTGCTATTGATTACTACTATCCGACATTGTGATGTCTCCACCACTGTCCTTTAATCGTGCATTTGAATTGTTGATTACAAATTCTTCTATCAACTTCTTAGTATAAAAGTCTAAATAGGGGAAGTTAAGATTCTCGTATTAAAAGTAAATCCTTACCTAAATAGTTTGAAGTCCCGTTCCATTGCAACCCCATCACAAATTTTTAATTAAATTTAGAAATTAATTTTGTTAAAAATTAGGACTCGTATGTTAGTAGATGCTCCAACACTCGATTCTTAGGCATAAACTTCCCATTGCCAAAGCATGTCATTGAAGATTAGAGAGACTCACATCCAAATAAAAAGAGCATTTTTCCTGAAAGATATTTATGGGTTGCAAATACAAGCATAAATTAAAACAGAAAAGAAAGAATCTTGACAACTCTTTAAATTTGTCAGTCTTATTTTTGTCCTGAAGTGATTTAACAATGGTGTCTATACAGCTCCCATGTCCAGAGTATCTATAAACATTTAAGTAAAGTGTAATAATGTCTTACAAGTTGATTGGGAACCTTTTCAATCCCTCAGCTATCTACTGATAATTAGTTAGGGCATTTAGTCTCAAATACTTCTCTTTAGGAAACTTCAGATTCCCCAGATTCATGTAAAAGATATTGAAATCGTCAATCATCAGCCGCAAAGTAGGATCTTAAGGAATTAAATGCGAAAAACTAAGCTCATTGGTCCTCAAGTCAATGCTTGATTATGGCTACAACAAAAGAGTAATAGAGGAAATAAATATAAATTATCTATTTAAAAGCCAATCAATAGTGGGAATTCTTTATACTCTCAGGGCAACATTAACTTCCAACTCATCATTGAGTTTGATATCTTCTAAGTCCTCGAATTCTTTTCTTCTTGATAATTGAGAAACAGATCTCTTCTTAGATTCTCTTGAATTTTACATCGAGAGAGTTTAACTTGAACTTCCTTTCTATTGAGTTCTTAGCTTAAATTATCTATTCTTTTTAAATATCTTAAGTGATTCAAATGGGAAGCAGGATAAGTGAGAGTCAATAAGTAGGTAAGATTCGTTTAGCTTGTAAAATTCATCTATTTATAAGTTGCTTTTAGAAAACCTCTCTGATGATTTTAAAATATTTATCATTAAAAAATTACATAGGATGGTATATCGTGATTCTTAACTAGTACGATAAGTGCTGGTTTTGAAAAATGATTATTAATTTACATTCCTCAAATTTTACTTTACTTTACTATCATTAAAAAAATATTTGTGTACAAGCAGTCTGGACTCTTTGTAAATGATACGGAATATTTATGTTTTGAGTTGATCGATATTTTCTTATACTTATTCCATCGTCCTTTTTATCTTTTACGTACTTTTAAAATCTTGCAATTCTTATAAAGGAGAAACTATTTGAAGAATGGGAATATCTATGGGCATCATCACTCTCACGAATACTTGAATAAATTTTCTCTTTTTATTGACTAAAATTAAATGATAATCGAATTTAAATTAAAATAATTAATGAAGAGGTATAAATTTTTGGCTTTAAATTTACGGACTCGTAGCTGAATCTGGGACTTGTTATTAACTAATTGAAATATTAGTGTGCTCTTGACCTATTATGATAAGAGGTATCTATGAAGAGATTATGACGCTTCAAATAATCATCCTTACAAACTTATCCCGGATCAAGCTCCACAGACTTATACATGAAAGTTGTTAAGAATTATTTCTTAATAGATTTATAAAATTTCATAAAAATACATACTTCTTCTGCTATGAAACTTAAATATATTAAGTTATTTATTAATTTAATTCCCTATTTTATGAAATTTGTAACTCTAATTGTAAGAACAGCATCCTCTTATTTTTCTTCTTCAGTTAAGACTAGTGAGTTATTCAAACTATCGGGATCTCCATTAGACTTAAGATTACTTATCTATTAATGTTAAATCAGAATAAAAATAATAATTTAAGTATCTGATAATCTTTGTTGATTAGTAAAGCCTGCAAAAGTTTTGTCAAAGTGAAATGCAAGCTTCCTAGGTTCATTGTTCTGAGACCTTATATATTAGGAATTGTTTCTTCAAATTATTGAATGAGAATTTCAAATTTGGTCATTATATCTCTTGCGCTTTGTTCAACAACACATTAGAGTTATGCATCTTCAAAGTTTGACAAGAAAAGAATCTTGAAGAATATATTAAAAAAAATATAAGGAATACTTGAAGACAGATAGAACCTCATTTTCAAATTTATCATAAACTTCCTCAACTTATGAATCCTCTCATTGAATTTCCAAATCTAAAATCATTAAAAGATAGTTTTTTATCTAGCTCTATTTCAAGATCTTTGAGTAAATTAACCTGGATTTATTTTTCTGTTTTCCCTTTCTAATGATTATTTTTTATTTCAATCTTGAGATTATCTGAAATGGTTCTTATAAAATCCTTTAACTCGGTTATTTAGAGAGCGTGTGTTAATCCTTTACTCAATTTTCCATTGAAGATGTCCTTTTCAAGATTATCTTTAAACATAATTCAAAATTAGGATTTATAAGCGTGGGTATTTGGTATTAATGCTATATGTCTGAAATTGGATTGAGTATAGTAATGTCTATTTTTAAAGTTTGAGGCTCATACTTTGATTCCTAAATGCTCAATGAATTAACACTCATAGCTATTATTTATTGTTATCTATTTCCCTAAAGATTACATTACTTAATGCTTTCTTGCTAAAAATTGAATTCTTGCAGAACTTATTTGCTGAGGTATTAAACTCCAGCTTATAAGAAATATAAAATATATCTTTTGATTAACGATCATCATTTCTGATTGTAGATATCTCGCAGCTTTCATCTTGCATCTCTTCGTCTTATATTTTAGGAATTAAAAATATTAAATTTGAGTATGACTCTAGTTGAGTTATTAGCTTTTATTTAAATCTGCCTAATTTCTATCTTTCCTACTCATCTCTTTGTATCTCCTAAAATTTAAATTGTATATTAAACCCTTTAATGCTAAGAATCATTGAGATGGTTTTATTATAGATTAAAACTTAATTAAAATTTTGATTAGCTATTACAAAAAGTTAGGGGAGTAGCAACATGGAGGCTGCTGAAATTATTCACAACCCTCCTATCTACAGCTAGTCTCTAATTAATATATGATTGTCATTAAATTATTTGCACAGCTCTCTTGAGCAATAAATATGATTAGCGCACATATTTTCCATGAAATATAGTTATATCGTGTTTACTAATACTGTGAGATGAGCGCCTCGCACAAAAGTTGTAAAACACTTAGAATTGGATGCTATATCGAATTATAAAATTATGATTAAATTTAGATTAATCAATTGCTAATCTTTAAATCCATTAACTTTATAATTAATTCTTTTAGCAATATATTCTCAGCTGTATTGCTAGTCTTGAATAATGGTCATTGGTAGATTTAAATATTTTTCTAGTCTATCTAACTAAAGTTCTAAATCGAAGGCAGGATTTATTTTATGTAGTGCGAAACAGTTTTTGTCTATCTAGCTTTTACGATAAATTTAAGCTATAGAAATTTAGATAGAAAGTAATTTTGTTTTATCTGAAATAGGACTATATTAGGGCAACATAATCTGAAATCGTACGAAATTAAGCACATTCAAAAGGATTTACATAGTTTTCTGTAAATTCCTTCAGTATTGCTGAAAATTTAAATGATTTCATTAAATTGTGAATTTTAAAATAAATTGCTATTAAAAAAGAAATGAAAATAATCTTTGACAAAATTTTTTCATCAATAAATTTGAATTATAAAATTATATTCTAATTATATATGCTAACAATATCTAGTAATCTTCAATCTTAGAAATTATTTTTTCTTTTGTTGCAAAGTGACAAACTCCATTCTTTTTTTCATATGCATATCATTTAGCAAATGTCTCAATCTCATTTAGAGAATGAATGAAGGCGCCATACATATATTTAAAAGCATTTAATTTACTTGGATCTATGACTTTAGAATAAGATGTTGTCCACAAAGCTCTCTAAGATTAAATTTTATTTCCGAATTTCTTTAACTCTTTTCAAAATTATAGGTAAACTAGAATTATTGCTCTAAAGAAAATTTTAGAATGGTTTATCTTTTTTAGGAATCATTTTGAGCTCATCTTTCAGAAAGTGTAAATACTCTTAGTAAGATTTGGAGAATAGAGAATCGAAAATTTGCTTTATTTAATGACTTTCTACTTCATGTAATTTCAATAAGAATAATTAAATTGTAATTTAGGTATGAAAAGAAGAAACTTGTTAAAAATGCTTCCTATCACTCCTATCGACAGCTCACAAATTCTAGATATATGTTCACCACAAAACAATAAATTTATTTATCTCTTATATTTTAAGGTACATTTTTCTCTTAAAATTTTAATTTAAATTAGTTGATTCACAATTACTAACCGTAATTCAAAAATGTATAAACTTTAATTCGCCTTGAGATTTTTTCTGTTTAATTTCAACTATAGCATCATTAAATTTAATAAAGAAACTGTTAATTTTTCTATTTTAATTTTTGATTTTCTAATTTAATTTTGAATTAATGATGTTCTTTATCAACTTTGAACATTTCTAAAGTTTCATCCTGCATTTAAATATCTTCTTCGTCCTGAATATCTTCTTCATCCATTCTTAATCCCTGTCTTTATTAGTAATAATCTGCTCTTTATTTATTGAGTAAAGAAATTTACTATTCTGCTTATATAAGATACTTTAACTAGGCAAACTTTGGAGTTAAGCATATCACAAACAGAAAAAATGGCTATGGATTATCAAAGATTTCCAAAAAAGTATTCATTTATTCAACTATGCTTCTTTCATTAAATATTTTACTAACATCATTTATTATCTATTAAAAATGAAATTGTTCTTGTTATTTAGAGTTTGTTTATTTATAAATTTCAGACTTGAGATTTGAATTTGGAACTTAGGTTGACTGAGCAGATTTCTGGGTATTTTTGAGAAACCAAGTTATTTCTTTATAAATAATAAAATTTGATAAGTTTTGAGATACTACTCAATCCACAAGTTAGTCCTAGAGTCAATCAGCTCTTTTAAAGTTTTAGTGTTATAAGGAGCGAAGAAGAATACATTTGAAATTCGAGTGGTGTTTATTTGATCAGTAAAACATGTGAGAGTATCTGTGATCCTTACTTTATAATCTAGAAGCTGCTTTAATAAATAATAGGAGTCGCCTATTTGATAAGAGAGAGTGAATAATTAAAGGGACTCGTCGTTTATAAGTGATTTATATCGTCCTCTCTCAAAATTTAGCTTGAAGTAGAGATTAAAGACTTTTCTTATTAGAATTTTACATAGGATAATAACTGATTCTTTAATTCAGTACGATAAGTGCTGTTTTAAGAAATTGATTATTAATTATATTCCTAAAATTTTACTTTACTTTACTTTACTTTACTTTATTTATTAGAATTATTATTTGTTGGTACGAGGAGTATCTGAAATTATGTTAAGTCTTCAATTATAAGTAGATAAATAATGGAGACAATATATATATATATATTAAAAAAGTGTTGGTATATAATTGGAATTGTATAATTTAATTGGATAAAATTGGCGTTTAATAATTTATATCTTAATTATTACATAGGATAATAGTACGGTTTCTTATCTAGTACTTTTAAGAGCTGAGATTTGAAATTGATTATTAATACCATTCCTAAAATTTTACTTTACTTTACTTTACTATATCTTAATTTAATCAGGCAATTCTTTTTTTTATTTAGGGAGATTATGAGTAGGGAAAGAATTCACAAAATCTTTATGATGACTATTGATAGACAGTATCAAATATTTTATAAAATTATCTTTCCTTCTTTAATATGGATTAAAATGATCAGAATTTGCTAATAAATTTTAAGTAATATTTATTTAGCTCATTCGAAAAGTTTGATTGGTCCTTAAAAGCATACAAGTCTACTAACTCTTAGAAATAGTCCTTGCTTAAAAATTATAAAGTTTCTTCTCGAAGGAGCAAAAAGTCTTTTGACTTACTTCTTAAAATTTGTTATTAAAAAAGGATCCTTTTCACAGCATTGACTTTCAATTGATGGGCATTTATTTCAATCAAATATAAGATAAAAGTTAAAAATCTCAAAGTTAATAAGAAGAAAAAAATTAAATTAAAAAACTAAATTTCTAATCTTAATTTCCTAAGGGCTGATTTATTAAGATATCTTAAAATTAAATTTCAAATTCACTTCTTATATAGAGTCTTTAAAACTTCAAAAATTAATTTTTGGCATTCTTCAATTAGAAGTATTTAATTAATGGAATTGTTTGAGGATGAAGATCTCGGACAAATAAAAATAAAGAGAGTTAAGAAAAAGGACCTGATTATTTATCTATATCTACTTGATCATAGTTTACAGAATTCCTAAAGATAACTTCTTGAGGACTGCTTATAGACTCTCTTTAACTATTCTGCTATTCTTGAATTCTTCCAAGAAACAAAAAACTTCTGGCCTCTGATAAGCACTCTTTCAATTGGAAATGAGCTCCCACTGAAAACTTTAAACATAATTAATTTATGAAAATAAATTTAATAACTTCTTCCCCATAGCTCTAAAGCATTTAGTTTAGATGAGTAAAAACTGCAACCTCAATAATTTTTTAGAAGCCTATAATGAAGGTAAGACAAAGTTCAATAAAATCATACATATTGTTTTTAGAAGTCTTTGAATTGAAATAGCGCTTTCTCACATATCTGAAGACTCTTCTCATAACGTTTTTCATTATAGAATAGTTCACTAAAAGAGAGAAGTTCATGAGCTTGCTCAGTATAGTAATTATTTAAATGAGTTACAAAATTTATTTAAAATAAAATGAAGAAATATAAATTGTGTACTTTAAAAGTGATTTAGTTACCTCAATACGGGGCTTGATCAATATTTTATTGAATTAAGTATGAGTTTGTTTTACTGTCTCTACGAGAGGAGCTCTGAACTAAATAATTTGGATTTTTAATAAAGAGACTTATTTATATTTTATTTTAGATTGAGTGAGGAAGAGATTTGAAAGAAAATCAAATTAAAATGTGTTCAATTGTAGAATTTCTCCTTGCAATTTCTTATTTTTATGGCTGTATTTATCCATTCTTGGAAAATAATGTGCTGATTATTATAAATAATCTGTTGTTTATTTTCATGATCTGCCTTTGATTGACAGTAATTTAATTTTTCATTATCTTTTTGATATAAATTCTCAACCATAATATAAATTAAAAAGTATTTCAAAAGTCTACCTCCTTCCCTTATAAATTGTCTTCATAATGTGTGGTAAGTAGATTAACAGCGTATTTCTTGAGCTAAGTGTATTAAGGAGGAGCGAATTTGAAAGCAGAAACGCTCTGCACAAGTTTAAATAAGTGTTCTCTAATGAGAGGTAAAAAGCACTCTTCAAATTAATCCCCGAGTACTAAGTGTTGGTATTTGTAAATTATCACTATAAGGGCTGAAAGTAATGATGATTGTTCAGAGTAGTGGTAGAGTTCGCAAATCTCTCTCAATTTTAATTACATAAATAATTTTCCCAACTTCCAAACGACATAAAGTATTGCAAAATAAATAATATTTATGACAATTCTTTGAATTACTTATCTAACTCTTTAATTTATTGTTTTTAATTTTACTTTTTAAATTATAAAGTAAAGTAAAGTAAAGTAAAATTTTAGGAATATAATTAATAATCAATTTCTTAAAACAGCACTTATCGTACTGAATTAGAAAATCAGTTATTATCCTATGTAAGCTTTTTAAATTATAATAAAGTCATCTATATATAATAACATAAAGAAATCTGTTTTATAATCTATAAAAATAATATATTAAATAAACTATTCTCTCTATAATCAAAGTTTTTTTAATTTATTTTAATCGAGGCTGCAGTGCTTAATCTGCAAAGATGGATTATGCTTCGGGATAAAATTGATCTATGTCTTTTGGAGATTCATTTGTAGCATGAAAGAATTCAAAGATTGATTCTTTACCAATACTTATGAAAGCTAAGGCCTAAAAATAAATCCTGCTTTATACACTTCTTAATCAGTCTAAAATAATATATTGACATAGTAAATTAAATATGTCTCTTGATTTCCATTCTTAAGTCAGTGTAAAATTAGAGTCTCTTCTTGAGGACCTCTTTAACAATATGAGTTTAACTACTGAATGTGAAGAAGTTCTTTTCTAGCAATCGCTTTTAATCAAAAGTATTTTTGAAGTAAGCCATTTTGATCTGATAGGTATTTAAGTCGTCTTTCATTTTCCTCATTAAGTCTGCATCAAACTCTGTATTAGGCTCGAATAAGTAGTACTCTCTCATTTCAATTAAACAAATTATAATTATGAATTCATCATTTCTTTGATAATCTTTTTCGTGAATTAAGTAGCAGAAATAGGAGATTAAGTTTACAATATCGCCACTAGTTATTTAGTCAAGGCATCGTATTTAAAAATAAAATATTGCAAGTAGTTAAAGTAGGATTACATTTTTGGATTCTCTGATTTTGTAAAATTTCCATAAAGGGCTTTATAACTTGACAGGAATATTATTAAATTAAAAAAAATGTAAGCAAATAGTTTATCTATTTTAATTTAAAAAATAGATGTCAAGTTTTACTTTTTCCTACATTTTATGGACTTCTTAATTTATAAGTTTGAGATATCTTTTTTATTTTCTGAGATAAAATAATTTAATTTTTAGATTAAAATATAAACTTTTCTTTTAACACTAATTTCTATTCTTAGTTGAGCAAATGATGATAATTTTGCTTAATTTTGGTATGAAAGCCTTTATCTTTTACAACTTAGATTTACTCGTACTTGCATAGTTAAATTCAAATTAAAGGTTTAGACCTGTAAATAGAATTCCTCTTGCTTTTGCTTGATCTTTAGATCTTTAGCTAATTCAATCTTTTAATTAAAAAATATTTTTCTTAATTTATTTAAATCTACTGTATAGATTAACTTCAACCAAAGCTTGTTCTGCACTTTGCAAAAGCATCTTCATCTAGTAAATATTCTAAGTTTGATTTACTCCAGTCCTTATATTTTCAATTGCTTTTTCTATAATGAATGAAAAATCACTCTTAGATTAGTATGAATATCTAATCTGATTGAATAAAGTAATCAAGGATGATTGAATTAGTTTCTATTAACTATCTTTTGAGTGAATCTTAAATGTGTTTTATAGTTATTGAATTTCTAAGAGTAAAGAAAGTTTCTCCTCGATAAGTTAAGTTTAAGATTAAGAATCGTTTAGTGAACAACCTTATTGAGTAATAAGAAGTAAGATCTGTGGAATGCTGTTATGAGTTATAAACTAATCAATCGAAGCTAGCGTGGATTAGTATCCTTTTAAATCAATTAAACACATTGGAACTAATCTTAACATACATTAAATCATTTAATTTATATAATCCACTCTTCCTTTTCTCCTTGTATTCCAACCTGCTGTTTGATGTAATTAATCTATTATAATTCTCTAGATTTGTAAGAATAAAAATATATTTATGAGAGAAGGCTATGGAAAACTTAAATGAACTGATTGAACTCTTATTTTAAAAATAATTTCACTAGAGGAAAATCCTAATTTTACTGCATATCTTCAAGAATTTGACTAATTTTTGCCAAGTTATTGGCATTTAAAAATGGTTTCAACTCTGATAATTTCTTATTTCTCATTATGATTAAATAGTGCATGCTCGAGAGCTTTATTTAAAAATTTAACAACATTTTTACTTTATCTTATTAAAACTTTTCTATAAATCATCATTCAAGGTTTTTATCTCGAAATCATAAATTAAGGAAGTACAAAAATAAAAGAATTTTGATTATCTCCATTTTTTAATTACAAGATTTTCTTCTATTTCAAAATAAAGCTAAAACTTAAAATGATTTAAGCTTGTTGATAAGAATCTTAGCATTCTCAATTAAATTTTGAATGAAAGAATTAGCCCTGGTCTGATTAATTTTCTGATTTTGAATTAGATATTGTATTTATTGAGACTATGTAAAGAACAGGCGAAGGAATGTCCAAATAATATTTTTGAAAAGTGAAACTAAGCCCTCTATCTTCCTAAGCTTTTATTTTATACTCTCTTCTTAAAATCTCTCTTAATCAAAATTAATTTCCCCAGTATCTTTCTCCAATTTAAGTAAATCTGCATTTAATTAAGAGTAAAGACCTATATGAAAATTATTAACAACTTTAAGATATATTACTTCTTATTTGGTAGTCATTCTCTGACAGTATGTTTTAAGCTGCGATCAGGATTGAAAGTTAACAGGAAGTGAGAGGGCAGTGCCAAAGTTGCTCTAGTATGTTTTAAATATGGTATTTCTATAAGAGGGAAAAATATAAGCTTTAAAGGATGAACATTCTCGATTAGGGTTTGTTATTTCGGATTTGCTTTCTTGATGTTGCAAAATTAATTAAGAAAAGCTAATTAGATTTTGCTTTAAAGTATGATCTCCTATTTATGTTATAAGGAGAATTTCAAATAATTTCGCCCAGATAGGACTGAAGAAAAATAACAAACGTTAATTTTAAGTCTTGGAGTGATAATTATACTCTAAGATCTTCGCTCATTTGAATGGTTTAATCTATGAAAGTCAAGGAATCATGAATTAGTTATTGTTCTACTTCTAAAAGATAAAAATAATAATCTAGCAATTCTTACTGAAGGGATTTATCATCTTTATTTCTATTCATAAAGGGAAGTACACACATAAGGTATTGGAGAAATAAGAAATTTATCACAAATTAAACACTTTTAGATTATTACTATTCAAAAATATTTCAGAATATTTGAGCAACATTTTAAAATAAGTTTCAAGAATATTTCATAGTTGAGTTTATTCTTGAGCTAATTAACCAAGCAGACAACTATTTTTGGAAATCAAGTTGACTAATTGTTGCAATCTCCATTTTTAATCCTAAGAATTCAATTGATGTTAAAAAATTATAATGGTAAAAATTGTACAAATATTTTACCCATGTCTAAAAATAAGTTATGATAAAAAAATATAACCTCATTATCAATAAATTTTTATGCTTAATTAGCCTAAGAAGGCGTGATTATTAATTTTTTCATTCGTTTATTCAAATATTTACACTCTAAATAAGGTTATGAAATATATTAAATAGCTTAAATTATATTGATATCTAGTCTGTGATTATAAGATTATAAAATTTATTATATCACAATATGAAAACAACTATTTCAAAAATATTTTTCAGAATATGTTAGAATTTTATTTAAAAATAATTTCTGATGCTCATTTAAAAATAAATTTATTTATATTAATTATTTTTTTTTAAATCCCTTAATATTCATAAATATTTAAAATTATTGCTGTTAATAAAATAATTTTTTCTAAAGTTGTGACCTAAAATCTTAACTTTCCACTATTCAAATCTATCGGAGTTGAGGAGAAAGACTGAAATATGTGTTCAATTTCTCTACCTGAGATACACTTCTATTCCATTTGATTATTTGATTGGCTGAGAGTTTGGTGAATGGAATTTATCAATCTATTAAAATTCTAATTTGCTTCTTCTATCAAATCGCTCACTCTACTTTCAATCTTGAAGCCTAGTGTATGCAGTTTACTAATATGATCACTTGTTATTTCATTACTGACTGCTAGAGAGCTAAATTGAATCTGAATTATTCTTTGTTGTAAGTCATCAACAACTTTGAAATTCTTGATAAATCTTAATAATTCTGCCATCAAGTCGAAGATTGAGCTAGTGAAATGGAAAAGTGCTATCATTATAAAAATTATAATCATCTTTTGGGCCAGAAGATTTATCAGAGTATCATTTTGAATTAATGCATTACTTTTTGATCGAAGAAATATTTAAACCGTTTAGTTCTCTTGGCTCCATGCTTCAATTATATTAGGTAATAAGTTCTTGAGTATCAGTTCATAATTTTATACCAACTCAATGATCGTTGACCTTTCATAAATAAATCTATAAAAATCAACTCTTTAGCTTTGATTTCTGTTTATTTAACTGATTCTATGTTAAATTTAAATGGATTACATAACCTCAGATTTTATGATCCATACTTCCCTCTTAAGTAATTTAATTTAAATGAGAATAAATAAATTTTTGCCATTCATAAAGAAAGATCTTAATAAATCTCGAGTTGAATTGATTATCCTATAAGATTTGTGTGATCTGGAATGTTTGTATACTTAAAGATTCAAATAAACTAATTCTGCTTTGTAAGTATTAGTGTGAAACGAAGTGAATGGGTTCAAAATTAAATAAAATTTAGTTCATTTTCCTTCATAGAATTCACAAATTGAGTCTCTTATTTTTTATTCTCTTGGGTCGATTGATTAGAGTTTAGTGTGAGGATTTAACTTTTGATTTCAGCTGTTTCTATTGCAAGTTCTATCTAAGCTGTCTCTTCTTGAGGTGATCGTATTTGAAATGTTTCTTTCTTCACTCTCAAAATAATAAAAAGTAAAATTTCTAAGAGACTAATCCCATAAGTTTCAAGAGCCTATTTCTGAAATTGAGCTATTTGCTATTATTCCTTCGTCTGCTCAAGGAGTTTGTGGTAGCTTAGAAATTTGATGAACAGTTGGAATTTACTAAATAAACTCTCTACAACTACTATGCTTTTACTCTCTTGAATAATAATTATTAGAAACTAATTAAATAGCTGGCATTATTCTATCTCATATACTTTCTTCAAGAAAACTGATTGGCTCTTCTCGTTCAACAAGTTAAGTGATCTCATTAAGTCTTAAGAGTAATGTCATTAAACCGCGCTGATCTAAGAGCCTTTTATCACTTTGAGTTAAAAATATAAAGCAACTCAATTTATATTCAATAATGAGTTTCAAAAAGTACTGATGAAGCAAGCAAAGACAGAGCTTACTTTTTTAAAAATATTTAATTATATTTTTATTTCATGATGAAAATAAAATA
>JAJKFJ010010808.1:0-13433 GCA_027382625.1 Tetmemena sp. SeJ-2015 | reverse complement strand
TATATAATGAGCTCCATCTGTCTTCTCAATTCTTCTACTTAATCTTAAGTTTGCTTCCAGCTTATTTCTTAATTTACGACTTGATTAATATATCTTAATATGAAATTATTATTTAGAGTTATATAAAATTTTTTAATTTAAATATAATGAATCTGTAATCATTTTGAAGATAAAAAAAACTACTTGAGTTGATATTAATTTTGTGTTTAAATAAGATTTTGATACGAAAAATAAGTAAAAATGAGGAGTTTTTTTAATTTTCTAAAACATAAGTACAAAAATAAAATGAAATAGTCTCTCCTGATTTAGCTTATTGACTTTTTTTATATATAAGAATTTAATTTTTAATGGGAGAAGGAGCAAACAGCATGGTTCTTTAGAGAAAGTGATAATCTATTGTCAACATTAAGTAGGCACAGATTTTAATTCAAGGTACCTTCCACTCCATTGATGAATCCAATTTGAAGAATGCAATAAGCAGCTGCTGGTACCACAATTAGCTTATACTGAAATTGGGAAAAAAAACTTCAGACTTAAATTTCAGATCTTATTTGAAACTCAAGAGAAGGATTAAACAAAAATGAGTGCATTTAGCTCCATCAATATCCGCTTAACTTCCAGAAAATGAACAATCTCGTTTGTAGAGTGCATTTTATCGTGCCAGTACCTTAAGAAGGACAAGTCTAATAAACTTCTTTTAATTCAAACACAGGAGGTCAACTCCATTAAAATAGTCCTCTCTAATAAATTAAACAGTTTTAAACAAGGAGCTATACAATAATTTTTATTTCAACCCAGAAAGTTAGAATATTAAGAAATTATTTTTCTTCAAAAAAAAAAATAAAACATAGTATATTATATTCTCATAATAAAATGGAAAGTTATATTCTAAGAACAGGGATGTGGCCCCGAAATCAACTTGGGTACGGAGATCAGAGTCCATTACTTAATTACCTTCTTGTTCCTTTTATCCTTCTAGAGAAGATCTAGATTAGTAATCAATGCGTCTGTGAATAATGAAGAGTGTTTAAATGAAGAGTGCGTAAGTTCTTGTGAATCTAGAAGCTCTTATAGATGAACATTACTCACCAAATTTGGCCTCCTTTTTAAACATTTGTGACCCCTCTCTTCGAATAGTAGTACCTACAAATGAAAAATGATCTTGTTAAAAATCGCCAAGGGATTCATATGTGGGGATGCAAGAGTATGTTCTTATGCACAAATTTTGCATTTCCTGCTGGGATAACATTTCAAGTTTAGCCACTTGTATTACTCTGCACTATTTGTTCTGAATGTGTGACCTAGCACCGAAGAGTGTCCTTTACCAACAAAGACCTAAGTCATTTTTTCTACTTCTAAGATTAGTCAACATTAACAGAAGGTTTTAGGGCTTAGCTTTGAAGCCTGAGTTTATGAGCTCAAAATACTAGCTATCGGGGGAGCTAATAAAAATGAGTGTATAGAATTCCTCCACCTAATAGAGTGTTCCTAGATGTAGTTATGCAGGTATTTTACTTATACCATATAGGGTTACTCCTTAATTTCATTAAAAATCCTTAGTCATCATTTCCCTTAAAAATTAAACTTATATTCTATAATAAAAGTAGTTAGCGTCGAATAAAGCTATTTCAAGAGAACTTATAATATCAAAATTTTGCTTTGATAAGTGTAAATTCTGACCTTAGCCAGGATGGTTTAGAAGGGATTGACGCGATTAATTTTCTCTTGCACTTCCAAGCAGATTTAGTATATCTTATTCTAAATTTATTTCAAAAGAGAAAGAGGAATTAAAATTTAGATCTTAGAAGCCTCTCCGAATTCTTGCAGTTTGAACAATGTCTCCGCTAAAGCTTGCATAGTCTCGAGTACCTAGCTGTGGTAAAGTCCATAAATAGCTTTCTAAATTCGAAGGCATTTCTCCAATACCTACTTGATATTTTTAGAGTATTGGTATTCTACACTGTGGTCTCTCCCACTCATCTCAGTGTAAACTTTTTATTTATCAAATATATCATCGGTTAACATTAAATAACGTTAGTAAGTGTAATAAGCCATATAGACAGCCTCAAAATATGGATTCATGTCATCGCCTTCAAACATCTGCAAAAAATTCTCCTCCACGTATTTAATTTGCTTGTAGCCTTGAGAATATATAATAAAAGCATTTTAAAAATTTTAAATTAAGAAAAGGCCTTGGGATCCATAAAACATCTCAGACCATCAAATAACTAGAATGTCATTCCAATAAGACTTTGTAATAAATTCATTGTGAATTCTTAAATAAAACTGTCCTTTCATAGAATTGTGTCAATCACATTTTGAGATCTCTTTATCATATTAAATGCTTTCATTGGTTTCTATTACATTTGTTGGGCCACCACATCAAAATTTATCATAATGTATAAGAATATCAATGCCGTAAGCAATGTAGTAGATGCTTTCTGCTGTAAAGAATCGCTTGAGGAGCCTTTTATATTTCTTATTGTATTCATCGTGCTTCTCAATTAAATCTAACTCTTGTAAGTCATCTATAATAAATTTAAAATACATTTTCCATTTCACTATTATGAACTAATAGTAACCTTGCATGATCAAGTGCCCATCTCCGTCATTCGCGTTGAGATAGATTCTCTCACTAATTGCGTACTAGTCTAGTGCTCTCTAAGCGTCAAGTTCTCTCGCTTTCAACCTCCCCATGAATTAAAATATATTAATTTACTAAGAGTAAATTCTTAAACTCTAATTGGTAGTACATGCTTAATTTAGCAAGAACAATTTATATAAGTACATGGCCACGTAAAGGTAATCGCTGTTTTATAGCTCCTCTTCATTTTCAACTTCAGTGCACTCCTTTATCACCTCCAATGCCTTTTTCATAGTTATCTCTAAAATATATTTCATCTATTTTTGCATTGAAAATTTTTCTCTGCTTTTTTGAGAAGTTCTTTGTTCGCTCTCTCCCTCATGAAGTTATCAGCAACTCTAATGTAGATCTTGTTCACTTAATTGAAATATAATAGAATATATTATAGTTGATTTGATATAACTTGTAAATGGTTCTAATGATGGGTTTATTTTATATCATAGGCCAAAATATAATTTTGAAAAATGCTTTAAGTATATTTTTTTCTTTTAACCTTAGTGTAGTTGTAAGACAAAGTTTTGTTTATTTTCATAAATTTTTATTCGTTAAAATCTTAAATAGGATAACAATAAGCTTTGAAAATGAAATGGTTCTTCAATAATTATAATCCTGAGATTAGAACAAGTTAATATTAAATAATGTAGCTTGATAAACCCTATCTCAGTTTTTGTAAGATTCTGAGCTGGAGGGGCACTTGAAGCTTTTAATAGTTTTGGTTTTATCTCTCTACAAATAAATTGAGTTCTAATCTCCCATCAAGCTATAAATTAAAAATCGATAACATTCTCTTAATACAAGATATTAGTTTCTTGTAGACATTTTTATCATTAGTAAATAGATTCCACAGTTGTAGATTTATTCACAGACTTTAGTAAGTCTTTATGATCTTATCTCTGATGATGACTTCCAATTTAAAGTATTAAACTCTCAACAAATTAGAATAAAATACAAAAAGCTATAAAATAGAAATTAAAGAGAGACATGGGAAATATTTTTTTAAAGATGAAATATGTTTGTTAAATAAATCTTAATTTTATAATATATCTGAGATAAGATTCGTAGTGTTTATGAGCCTCCTCAGTTTATAGTAACTCCTTTGCTTAATCTCCTCTCTCCTTGTAAATTGAAGCTAACTAAAAAGTGTCTTTGTGATACTCAAAAATTCTTTAAGCCTTCTCAAGATACTCATTCAAAGAATCAGTATCTAATTTAATTCAATTAAAATATTTAAATGATTGCACTTTGAGCGCTTGTAGAACTTCCAAAAAGTAAAGGCCATAGTTCTATAAATGACGCCAATATAGTTAAATAATTATTATTTATTGCCTAACTAGATATTCATTCTATCTCCATTGATATTTCTTTCCACAATTGCAAGTGCATTGTCAATATACTCCATTGTTTTTTGTAAAGAGTTTAAAACTTGGAAAGTCTTTCCATAAAGAATATACACCTTCGCCAAGTATTTCCATACAATGCTCTCGTGCTGTTCGAATTAAAACTTAAAATCCGTTTTAGCAAAGAAAATAAAAATAATTGAACATGGTTTTGTTGAAGAAAATATGGGCTTTTTCTTAGCATTTTGGAAAATTAAAGCATCTCTTTTCATTCCTGACATCCCAAAATCTGATCTTCGCTCTCAGGTAAAGTGAAATTTGTAGTTCTCCTGAGTCTAACCTTTTCACCAAGTCATCTATGATTCTCTTAGAAATTTTCATATCGCCCATTGACTGGTAGTAAAGAATAAAATTTAAATTTTGATGGGAATTGAAATAAGTGATAATAATTCTTCAAATATATTTAGATTAAAATTTATAATCTTTCTCAGTCAATAAAATTTCTTGTAAAATTGATATTAAATTTTTCAATTATTCTCATATTTCTTTATCATAATTAGTATTGGTTATTTGAGCTACTCAGCTCAATTTATCTGGAATTAGCATGCAAAAACACTGTGAGGATAGAATATGCAAGCAAGATATAATTTTTTAATTTAACACTGGCAATTTTTAAGGAGAATCTTAATCGAAATAAAAGGTTAATTAAACCTTAACAATGTCGTGATCTTAGTTTTATGAGCTTTCAAAATTTTTTCATCCTTGATTTTTAAAATTAATCTTTACTTTGCCTTTTGAATAAGTGCTTTGGCTTGCAGTTCCTGATCTGAGTGCTGTGCTATGAATTCATCAACAAGAGAGTCAATCTACTTTCTCCCTGACTTGTATTTGCACTCTAGATTTAAATCCAAACGCTTTTGCCTCAAAGCTAAAAATTCATCAGTGTCGACTGTTCGTTCTACTATTCCTTATTATGTAGTTGGGTCTGTTTGAGGTTGAATTCCTTCTTAATGTGAATTCTCAGCGCTATTGATCAGATCAGAAACTATATTTTGGCCTTCCATGTCTGATGAAAATTTATTTTTAACACGATTAAACTATTTATTAGAAAGAATTTAATTTGAGATTATGAAATCATCAATATCAAAGTATTTCATTACGAAAAGTTTATTTTTAATGAGATCTTTAAATTAAACTTAGATAAATTTCTTCCTATTTCTCCATTATAATCAATAATTCATTAAAATCCTCTTTAGCAATATTAGTTTATAGTCACAAACCTTTTAGTACTCTTAAAGATATAAAATTGTGAGAATAAATTAATTCCGAAAATCTTCTATTTAAAGCCTAGTGTATTTATTATATTTGATTATCACTTTTTCTAAATTTAATTGCCAAAATAGATTCCTGAATCCTTGTGAGAGGATTTTTTAATCCAGCATGAGGTTAAAAAAAGCTTTTTTAATTAAGACACAATGATCAATCCTAATATTAAGTAATAGACTTTGCAAGTAGTTCCAGCCTATCATCTTAAAAGTGATGGAGAGAGGTTGAACTAATTAATTATTTTGAATATTAACCTTGATACATATCTAAAATCAATTCTACAGCAATAAGTGCTTGCTGTTCAAGGCATCATGCCCTTTGCCAATATTTTATTTATTGTTTTGTGGGGAATTTTTATCCTCCAAACTTCTCCACTCTTATCAGGATGCTTCTTCAGCAAATTTCTCCCACTTAATTTTAGAAATATGAAATTAAATAGCAATATGACAAGGAGGCCTTTATTAGTGAAAAAATTACATATGCTAAATATTTAGTGAAGGTGAAGTACATTTTGACGTTATAGTTTTCATTAGATTTGATGGGCATGAACTAGCTGAGAGAGCCTCTTTCCACGCTTTGAGGAGTGAACCGATCATGAAGAGCATGTTAGCCATTTCGCAATTCCTATCCAGCCGCAGGGAAAGCAGCTTCGAATTAAGACATCTGCATATTTACACTACGCATCGCCTAAGGCGCTCCTTAATCTATCTAATTTAATTAAAAATGTTGTTATCATTTATATTCTAGAAAGGGGAGCATGGATGGATTCATTTGTCCTTGGTCAGAATGAGTGATGGCTGCGCGGGTTATGCTCTAAACGTTATTCAGTCTTTCAAAGAAAATGGACTCCTCTATTTAGTGACGTTCCCTGTTCAAGTTGAGCTCGTTTAGCAAAAACAGCTTGTTGATCTTCAGAATAATATACTGAGGTAATTGCCCCAGCCTCAAGTATTTTCATATTTTTTAATGGATGCAAATACTTATTCATCCTCTAATACTTATTTCAATACTTGTTGAAGAACTTTAAGAAAGAAAAATACGTTCGATATTTTGTTGATGGAAAGTACTTATTCCTCATTCCAAATGTGAAACTTAATTCTTTTGTCCGTGTTCTCTCTAGAGATTAAAGCCAACTCAAAACATATTTATAGTTCTTCATTATAAAAATTGCATTTAAAATGATTATATTAAAATATCTAAGTCCAGAAATTAGGTTTTTAAAAAAATTCTTTTCCAATTTTAAAGCGTTTATATTTTTATTTGAAATTTGAAATAAACTCAGTCCTTTAGCATCCTTCTTCATCATGCCATAGAAGCTATAAATTGAATCCCAAAAATAATAGGAAAAAAAAAACTTAAGAAAACAGATCCACTCAAAGAATCTAAACTTAAGGGTTATTAATTTGGCAAAACTTACACAAAGCAGTCCATGACGTGAACAGAAGTACTCTTCACACTGTATGTCTAGATTAGAGTGTTCTCCATGTCATTATGCAAGTCTATCGCATAGATCAATAGCTACTCAGAATTATCAATATATAACTCACTAAAAGCAATAAAGACAAACATTTAAATTAATTCCTCAAGAAATACTGGAAGTAGCGATTAGACTTGTACAGTTAATCTTAACTCATAGAATTCTCTCTTCCTGGTTTAATTTTCGAGCGGACTCCTTCCACAGCTGCAAACTGAATGTATTATTTCTTAATATGCTTAATTATATGAAACTGGACAAATGTCAAGCCTTTTTTGAGGAGATACTTTTTCTCTGTTTGCAAACTATTGAGGTTAAATATTTGTATCTCAAAGAGATTTTGCAGCCAAAAGAGGCTGTAGTTCTTAGTCAGTTTAATGATCTTAGGCTTTGCCACAAAGTTCTTCACCATAACCATTTTAGTAGCTCTCTCTTAAAATTATAATCTTAAAATTAAATTGCTCTGTACCTCCCATTGATAAATGTATTTTAGTATATTAAAATATAATCGATAAGGTAAGTTTTGTCATTGCAATAGCCAAAGTAGTAGGGGTGCTGAAAGTGCAAGAGTTGATTGATGTCATTCAGGTTTTTTGTATGATTAATTCGCTTGAAGTTCTTCTGTCGATATGTTCGCATGTCATCGCGCGAATACTAGAAAAGTATCGCAGTCTCTCCTATCAATATAGCTGAGAATTTAATAAAAAAGAGAATTAAATTAGATATTAAATTAAAATGGAATAAATCCGTGACAGTTGAAGTGTGTCCAATTTAAATAATAATTAGACCATTCGATTCAGCATTAAATTCTAAGAACTTTTTATCCTTGCAACTTTAGTGTGGGAGTGCTCAGTCAAGAGTTATAAGCGACACAAGTTCAGATGAAGATGATAATGAAGATAACGAAGAATGCGCGCGACATATCTCGCTGCTGAGAGGTGCTGTGAAGATGGATCAAGATGAAACTCATATTAATTTTTGATTCTATATCGAACAAGCTGCAGATCAGGGGGTGTTTGAGCGATTTCAACTGACACGAAGTTGCAACTCTCCATTTATTATTTTAACCAATCACCGATTTTAATTAATATTCCAGCTATAATATAAATATTTTCATTTATTAAGTCAATTTATTTTAAATTTAAAGTATTTTATTCAATTAGAGAGAGCCAGGGAATTTAGAATAAAATTTAATCCTCATTCATAGTTTTGCATTTTTAAAAGAATTTAGAGATGCGGCCTCGTTGAATATATGAGATAGATAAAATAAGAAATATGAGTGTGTTTATGAGGGTCCGTAGACTGACTCCTGTTTAAACTTTTCGATATATCTATTTTCTTTATCTTCTTAATCCATCACAATAAATAATAGCCTTATTACTATACTTAATCTGAAGAAAAGCATTTAATTTTCCTCTCTCTAAATTGACATTTACAAGTCAGGTAGATAAAATTAAGATAATTAGATAGGAAAATTATGATCTAAATAAATTTATGTGTGCATTTCAGGTTCATTTATTAGTAAAAATTAAAAAGAGTAAGATCATAATTTAGTAAAGGAAAAATAATATTGAAAATAATTAGCTCAGAATGAAAATGAGAATAAAAACAAAGAGAGATTATTACTTTTCTTATTTTTGTTCATCTGGGAGTTATTTCAGATCAAATTTATAACTATTAAGATATGATTAAAAGGAGCAACTGTATCTAAGTTTTCGCATCAATTTAAATTTCATTAAAATTTGTCAAAAGTTTAACTTTTTAACACAGAGAAGAAATTCAATTTAATATCATTTAATCTTTAAAAGATTAATTTATAGAATGAAAAAGCAAAATTTGAAGGGGAAAACGATAATAAAAAAGTAAATTTCACTTAACTATAAAATATCATAAAAAGATATTGCCATAAAAAGCTTTTCATTTGGATGCTTGTAAGATCTTTTTAAGTGTTGAGTATGGTATGCGGATTCTCCAGAATTCAGTTTTCTGCTTCTCTTGTCTCTTTAGCATTAAAATCAATAATATTCTACTGTTTTTAAATGTTTTGAAAAATCAAAATTAATGAAGCATGACAAAAACAAGACTCTTCTTGCCGTAGGTGGTGTAATAAGTAACTGTCATTTGTTTCTTGATGGACATGGCGAATCCTTCTTGGAACTCTTCAATCTAATTTTAGTTTGGATCCCACAAGAGCGATGGTAGTGCAGAGAAGCCTGCTTGCCTGAGGATGAGACTAGCCAGCCTTGAATCGTCAGTCTGCAGATTATTGAAATGAGAAAAGAACTAAGAAGTCTCTTGAGGGATTTAACTTGTCCTGTTCTTGTTTAGTTCACTCAGCAGATACAGATAACTCTAATTACCGATTATGAATTGAGGGGTTTGTCCCAGCTTCAGCTATTAATATGATGTGATATATTAAATTAATTTATGTGATGAAAGTTAAAATTATCATAATTGACTTCAAATCTTAAATTAAATTTATAACTTATAGCTATTTATATCAATCTAGTTTTGGATTATTGTTTTAAAAGTTAAATATCTTTTTTAAATGAGAGCTTACAATTAATTCTATTTAAGCAATAAGAGTTGATAATTTTATAAGAAATTTTACTTTTAATTAAAAATAATTGATTGAGAAAACTTACTCTCGCACCTGGATAGGGTATTTCATTGAAATATCTAAGTTTTCCCTAGAGATAAACAAAAGCTCTACAAAATAAATTCTCAAAAATAGATAGATAGATTTTAAACTCGTTTCTCATGGCGACACCCTCATACTGAAATACACAAATCCATTCAAGGAATACGAAATTTTATAAACATATTTCTTTAGGATTCATATTAAAAGTATTTCGAAGCAGGCCATAACTTGGACGCTAGACTGCTGAAATTTATAGGTCTGTAAGAGTTAGATTTCGAGACTATGGAGATCCACTCCGTATATCTAAATCTCCTGTGGATTTCTAAATCTCTATTACAATAAATAATAAATTTCTTAGGAAGTATTAAAAGTACCTTGTAGAGTTTTGCACATCTCTTGGGCATAGTAGTTCCTCGTCTCCTTGCTTGTATTTCCTTCTCTTTCCCTCAACGGCTGCGAATTGCATAATTAATAACTTTTTTTAGAACTCTCTCACTTATTTGAATTGAGAGTAATACGCCTAACCCTTCTTAATAAGATGCTTCTTCTCAACACAGAGACTCTGCAAGTTGTAGACTTGTATTTCAAAGTTGTTCTATAGCCAGAAGAGGCACTAGTGCTTGGAGAGTTTAATTATCTTGGGCTTTGATGGCAACTCTTTCTTAAATATCTTCTTCCATTATCTATGCTTCCCCACTCTCAGGAAGCAAAATATAGAGAAATATTAAAACAACACTAATTAGTATGCATTAATTATTATAAGGAAGACTTATCTATTGCAGTAATTGAGGTAAAATAGAAACTAATGGTGGAGCATTTGCTATTGGTCAGGCGCAATAATGGTTTTACCAATTTTTTTCATATTTTTTTGCCTAAGGATCTCAATCTTATTGTCTTCGTTCTGTAATATAAGCATGGTCTCACTTATTACCAAATTAGAATATAAGCTGATATAAATGAAAAGTTTACTTTAAATCTCTTTATATGAGCTGAATTGTGAATGGCTTTTGTGGTAGGTTTGCTTTTTACACGAATATAAATAAGCACTAAAAGAAGATTTTTTAGTTATGAATACAGCGCCAAATTTTGTTTGATCCTTGAAATACTCAATATAGCATCTATCTTATTCTGTGTTTTTATCCATGAGAGAAAATTATATTTTTAAACTTCTATATTTAGCACAGTCTTGCACAAATTATATTCTTATAATCATTCCAGGTAAGTTTTCATTAAGGCAAGAAGCTATATTACTCATGCACTTATCTTTTTCATGCCCATGCTCAACGATTTCACATAGGAACTGGAACTATGTTGTGCTCAGGTTTTTGCCAAAAGTGGTCAAAGACGCTCTTCATGGTGGGTCTCTTCCAACTCTTCCTTGCTTACATCTTAATCGGCTGGCTGTTTTCAATTTACTGGGGCTGGCTCATCATTCGCAAGAGCTGGCAGGATAAAGCAGAGCTCGATAAATTCCTATAAGGCACTTAGATAAGAAGCGATAATAATGCACCTGCTAACTATTCAATAATACTCTAAATATATAGAGAGATGAATTGTATTTTTCCAAGAATAGAACCAGCAGAACAGGAGATGAGAATTTCAAAAAGTTAAGCAGAGTAGCAAAGATTTTTCCTTTAACAGCTTAGATTTTAAGATAGTATTTAAAAAAGACTATGCTTCTCTTTGCTAATTGCGTGATAGAGAGATAAATTTTAATTGAACTGGAATGATAACGTTGAGAATGAAGCAGATGTACTACCAGGGTGTGGATAGGAAGGGCACATCTGTGATGAGTCTCCACACCTCAGCATCCCTTGCGTCGTAGTCTATCACTCTCTCCCTCATGAACTTCATCGCTACCTCTCTGTCTCTGTGAGCATTACAAATAAGGACATATGAATTCTCATTATAAGGAAAGCAGTTGCGTCGTTCTCCTTGGGACCGAATCCTTAGTTTTGGTTTGGTTAGCCACTGTTCATTTGGATCATGACATCACCTCCGCCGTTTGCATTTCTCTAAATAGAAGAGTTAACTTTCTGAACCTATGAAATTCGCTAGTCAACCTACATTTGCCATTGTTATAAATAAAGTTTATTTTTATTAACCAGTACTCAAAAATAATCATCTTTTTACCCACTGAGTTATATAATCGCTCAAATCTTCAAAGAATAAAAAAGAAAGCTAAATATGGATAGAAAAAGTAGATATTCGGATTAAATCAATCCTGAGTCTGGTCCTTTAAAAATTTACCTCTCGCTATTCCTTTAAAAAGATTTCTTTTATATTATTGCACCACTAATTCTATCTAATGCTATCTAAATCAAAATAAATTTTTTGTCTTTGAGTTTTACAATTTGAAATACTAACTTTTAAAAACAAGGCAATTTAGTTTAAATTTGAATTGAATTTAATTAAAATAATAGAGTCACATATTACTCAAGGTTGATTTTAATTTTTAAGTATTTCATACAGCTTCCAAATTAGATCTGTTAGCTTCGTAAGTGTTGCAGCATTTAAACACTATATAGCAAGCTCTTCATCTCTCTGCTTGAGTTTACGTTCCTCCAAAGCAAGCCACTCTTTTCTTTCTTCCTCCCTTTTCTTCTCAGAGTTTAGAACTTGTTGGCCATCCTCTGAGAAAGCTTGCAGCTATGACTTCTCCTACAACTCTGTCATCTAATTAATCTAATGGAAAAATCTTTCTGACTGCTATCTCCTCATTTCATCTTGAGCATTTCTCAAGCGATCCAACTCCTCCCATTTTTATTAATTCTGAGATCTCCTTCTATCGATTTCTTAGTTCTTTACTTCTAGCTCCTTCCCTTACTAGACCAGTTATCTGAGTTAATTTTGCTATTAAATTAGCTAATCGAATTGAGCTTGCGTCAATAGCATTGAGCCTTCTTGTTATTATTTCTGTTGAGAGCTTTACATCTTAACTTCTTCAAGGTTTATTTTAATTTACAAAGTATTAGATAATTTTATTCAACTTTTTCTGGAAATATTTGAATGTTTGAAAATTAATAATAATTATTCATTCATACCTATCACAGTGAATATATAGAGCGTTCTGAAAACTTTCATCCTTTAAGTTCTAATCCTAATTTAAATGTATATCAAGTGTGCTTGTGCATTTCTCCCATGCAATCAATTTTCCATAATTAGCTTCTACATAGGTGAGTTAACCTATTTCTGATTGATATGATATACTAACTTACACTAAATATCAAGCGAGACGAGTTTAAGATGAGAGATAAGAACCACCAAGCCCCCAACTCTCCACTTATATCTAAGCCATTTCCTAAAACTCCAATCATTTAATCTCTTGGGAATAATCTGATTCAAGTTATGAAGGAGGAAAGTTCAAACCAGATTTAAGTAGATCAGCTTTAGATTTATCCGGAATGTTACTTGATTTCAAGACTCAGTCATCTATAGGATTTGCTTTTGGCTAATTTTAGTAAGGCCCTCCTTTGGTTCCTCTCTTTTAAATATGTGTGAAACATACATTTTAAAAGGTAACTAAAATTTTAAGTTTAGTTGTCTAACATGAGCATTTTTCTTTTAATTTAGCAGCAATAGCAGATTTCTCAATTATCTAATCTTATAGTAATCAATTTATGGTTTGGACAAGCCATAAGTATAATTAGTGCTGAGGGTGAATAAGAGCAAAGTTGAAGTTAGGATAGTAGATTTGGTTCTTAATACGAAATTTACCTACATTTTTGACCAATTTATCGTTTTAAGGTTCCAATAAGTATGATGCTCATTTTTATCTTAATTTTGCCATGAATCAGGCTTCTTTTGTTTGTAATTTTGATAATAGCTAGTGATTGTACTAAGTCTCCTCTGATAAGGTGAGAGGAAGATTGCTATTTAACAATTTCTGTTTTTAAAAAGTCTTAATTGTATTTTAAATCTGAGTTAAGATTCAGCACTAATTATCCTGATTAATCATATAACATAAAAATAAGATGCAAAAATCTTTTAAAATAATATAAACTTCAACTT
>JAJKFJ010010804.1:0-13444 GCA_027382625.1 Tetmemena sp. SeJ-2015 | reverse complement strand
TATATTAATTCTTTTTTAATTTTTATTCTATAATTATCAATTATAAATTATTAAGATAATGAGTCATTTAATTTATGAGTCTATTTTTAATATAATTAAATCTCCTTGAGAAAAGCAAAATTTGATAATTTCTTTTGATTTAAAATATATTATAGATCAAATACGAATAGTTGATAATGAATTGAAAAAATAATGAAATGAGCGACTGCAAATTATAAGACGGAGTTTAATTAGTTAACCGAAATAATTAAATAAATGAAATAATGGCACACTCTAAATCAAAGCATTTCTAATAATCATTGAGACAGATGATCTCCGCTTCTCCTTATTACCGAAAACTCTCTCATTACATTGGAGAAATAAAACTAGATGGAGATAAATGCAGACTTTTCAATCATGAGGAGGAATTTCACCCAATCAAAAATTTCAATTCCCAAGAAGACGATGAAATTCAATATAAATGATGTCAACCATTAATGGAAAGAATATATCAGCTGCACTTCGTAAATAATATGCAGATAACTAATAGCTCTATTAATTCACATTCCATGATTTGTTCGTATTCTGACTTGTAATTAAATAGAATGTCTTTTCGCACTGTTGTATTTATTATTTTTCTATTTCATTATCAAATATTCGTATTTGACCTATATTCAATATATAAACAGCATGAGTTGAGTATTCAATTATTGAAGCTTATTATTTCTTTATTATTTTTTAAAGATTTTTACCTTCTTTAGAAAAATTTATCTCTTAGATTTTTAAATTAAATCCTTTGCAATTCTATTTTTCCGAAATATTTAAAAGCAACCAGCTAATCACCTATCTTTAAATCTTCTGATCTAATCTTTCTAAGTAATATAAAATATAAAACAAGTAGCACATGGGTTGCATTTTATTCAGCTCTTTAATTAAAAAAATATTCTACTAATAAATTAATTAAAATTGTTAATTTTTACCTTATTATAAGTATTTTTAAAATAAAATTTTTAAGAGGATAATTTTTCCTTATTTATCTGGTATATAAATGTATTTTAAAGCTATAAAAGTGCATTGTTGCTTTGTAATTATTAAGAATTGTGAAGTTTCTAAATTCTTTCCTGCTGTCTTGATATGAAGGACATTATCTTAATAAAAAGTTTGATTTTGGATAAGTGAATCAGTTTACTTTCGACTGTTGAATTCTTTAATTTATTGAGTGATATTTACTTTTTTCATGATAAAAGTGCCATTTTTGATTTGATCTAAGGATGACTGAAGATCTTCCTTCATCATCTTTTTAAAGGAATTAGTTTATTAGTCAAAACTTTCAACGAATTTTGCCCTCAATTCTAACTCTTCTCTGTATCTTAAAGGGGGTTATTAGATGGCCTCCAACCATTATTTTAATGGTCAATATTTACAGCATATTCTAGTAAAGCAATAAATTAAAGTCATTCAATAAATAGTGGTTAAACTCCTTTTCTTAATTATTTCCTAATGGAATTTTATAGAATATTCTGTAGTAATAAATAGTTATTTAATTTGAGTCGATATTAGTTAATTTAGGTTTTAAAAGCATAGATTTTGTTGTGAGAATATAATAAATATAGCCTTAATAGGAATAGCCTATTGAGGTTACTCAAAATCTAATGAAGATTCTTTGCCCGAAATGATTCTAGTATTAGTATGCCTTATAGTTTAATGTCTGCATTTTGATTAGGATTTTGTTGAGAGTAAGAGTTGCCTCCTTTAAGATGCTGAAATCAACGAGGGTCCTGTTTTTAAAAAGATGACTTTATTCTTTATATAGTTAAAAAGTTCTCCAAGTATACATTTGTACTCTTTGAACTTACTCTGTTAATCGGGTATTACCTTACTTATTTTTGGTGCTTGGTTACTCGGCCTCATCTTCAAGTGAAAGAAGAAGAGATAGATTTTATTGATGAAGTAGCAGTTGTTGTAGTTGTGACTAAGTTTTTGAGGTAGACATTTAAATTAAATTAGCCTTTTATTTAAAACATAATATAATATGAATCACTGAATAAGGACTTATTTCTAAGGGAAAAATCCATGATCATTCATTAATGCTCATGCTATATTAAAGATAAATTATTTTTGAATAAATAATTATTGTCTGAGCTCTTAATCCACTTGATTGGGGGAAGAAGGTTACTCTAAAGTTGAAGGCATCTTGAAAGTTTGAGTGATCAGATTAGCCTAATTTAAAAATTATTGTGTCTCATTGGGCAGTGGAGATCTCATTATTTCTAAAATACAACCACTTTATTGTAGTGTAAGTTACTTATTCGAAAGATAGTGAGCAATGTTTGCGCAATTCATTAAACTCTAACTCTTTAAAAAATGGCTCATTGCAAGTTCATTCAAACAAGCTAATACTAAACAAAAAATTAAAACCATTATTTAATAAATGCTACAAGAAATAGAAATAGAGAATTAACTCCACAAAAATGTAAGACCTTCTTTTTCATCATTATAATATAGCTGATAATTAATTGAAAAATATAATTAACTTAACAAATAAATCAATATGGTGAAAAATTACGGCACTGAAGTGAGTCGAATTTAAATAATTATTACAACTTTTGATTCAAAATAAAATTCTAAGAATATTCTATTATATTTTGTGTGGGAAGGCTCAGTCAAGAGTAATTAGCGAGTAAAAGAATAATAAATATATAAAAATTATAAAATGCACATCAAATTCACTGCTGAGGAGAGTTGAGAAGATGATTAAAATTGAAAATTTATTAATTTTTGATTGGCTATCGAGCAAGCTATAGATTGAGAGAATTTGTATAATTTCATCTTACACAATTTTGGAACTCTTCTTCATTTATTATTTTAACCAATCATCGATTTGAATTAGAATATCAACTATATTAATTATTTTCCTGTTTATAAAATTATACTGATCATCATTTACTTTGTTTTATGAAAAAAAAGAGAATTTAATCGTCTACTTTTAATTTTTCTTGAGTTTACTATTAAATAAATTATTGTTTCTTTAGCAACCATCCATTCAATTTGCTTCATTAAAATTAATTAAAAAATCAAATTCTCTTTTATAATATTTTTTACTTTAAAAAAATATCATGACTTAATATTTTCTCATAAATTTTAAATGATAATTTAAATAACGTCTAATCTAATAATTTTCTCCTTATTAAAATCAAATCTTCTTTTTCAGAATTAATTTTCAATTTAAGAATTGATGCATGTATATTCTTTTTTAAAAAAATAAAATAAAATTAGTCCTTCAAATGTAGACAGAATCTGAAAATAGATTTATTAAGATGAAAGTAATTGTATTATAATTATCTCAAAGTCTAGAAGATTTATGATTTTAAAATAGCTCAGGTTTGGCAGGTTTACCAATTCAAATGAATTCTATAATATTTATTTACGTTTCAGTAATCTAAAAAAACTAATTATTGATTGAAGATGTCTTTTTTGTCTTAGCTTAAGTGAAATTAACATTAGAGGTAACGTCGTCAATGCTTACTTTCCTATTCAAATCATATGAGTCTGAAAATGGAGAAAAACTAAAACCTATCATCCCTGCGGTCTAACTATTATCCAAAGCAGCCAGATTATTCATTTAGTTTATCTTATTGCGCTAGGGTTAAAAATAACAAAGGGAGCAGATTCATTTAGCTGAACTGTTTGATTTCGCTAATGCCACTAATTAAATTAATTGCTAGTTTGCTGCTGCTCTCTTTACGCTGCCCGCGAAGTCCTGAAAAGTTAAATGTAATTTGCTTCATCTGCTTATCTATTATCTCTCTATGCAGCTCTCGGAGAATCTTAAAAGTAAGTTTCATTATAAACATCAAGAAAATAAGTACTCTTATAATTGATTGAATTTATGTTAAATTTTACTTTTAATAATTTCATTGTAACCTGTTTGATTAGTGTGATAAACATGATAGATTAAAATCTCAAAGTATAATCTACTTCATCCATTTATCTTCTTGCCTATTCAACATTAATTTGATCTCGAAGTCTTATCTACCTTTCTTACTAAGATTATCGAGATGGGATTGTGTTAAAGTTTTCAGAAGTAGATGACGTTTTCCTATCTTTGTAATTGATATCCTCCTGCTCCCTCGAGAAGTTCTTCTCTTCTGATTTCATGGTCTTTATATACTTTTGGAGTTTTCGGTTGTTTAGGTTTATGCCAAAGCAGGAGCCGTTACGCAGACAGCAGTAGGAGACGCCCAATAAAAGTAGAAATGCTATTCCAACCACTAATTCTTAAAATTTACAATCATAAAAATTACTATGCCTATGAGAATGTAGACTACTTATTTATTAGGAGTTGAAGATCCACTTTACTATGCGTTTTGATTATCATCAGTACTGTTGTTTTAATTATTTGAAGGTAGGGCACAAACGCCTTGTGAATTACAATAACGATCATAGCACTCCATGTCGAGTAAGCAGCTGTCATTCATGCATTTCTTCGTTGCAGAGGAATGAGAGCAACTGGAGGGAGGTTGATTTGAACAAGTAAACTACAGATATTGTATAGATTAAAAATTAAGCACATTCAATGAGTTTATAATTGTTACAATAGCCACTTTTGCAGTTGCTCTAATCCTTGCAAAGGTCTCCTGCACATCGGTTATAAGTACTGCCAGTGCGGCAACTGGTTTGAGAGCACATATTTTCTACGCAATAACCACCCACACATTAAGTAGAAGATGTGCAGACGTCGTTTGAGCACTTGAAATCGGTCGATGACGAAGAGCAGCATAGATTATTCTCACAATAGCCTTTGAAGCAATTACTATCATTATATGCTATTTGTTTATGAATATACTTTAATCAGATTTGCATTTATCTCCCATGCATGCATTATTAGTGCTTCCTTTAATGCAGGATGAGATTGTGTAATTTCCACAAGTCTTATTGGAAGCACAGATCCCAGTCATACACTCGTAGTCGCTATTGCATTAAGAACCATCACACAAGAATCCTATCTCTTCATTCGAACAACATGCTATTTTATTATTTCAGTTATGTATGCATATTATTAAATAATAAACTTTTCGATATCTTCAAACAATCTGCAATAAATTATTGAACCTTAAATTTATCTTGTCATTATATCGTATAAACCCAATTATTCTAATCTTAGATTCTACTTTTATTTATATTTTTATTTAAATTTATGCTCTTGGGAGTGCATTTGACTAAGAGCCATAGATTATTCCACACTTGAGAGATACACATTCTGAGTCACTTTAGCATGTGGC
Source organism: Tetmemena sp. SeJ-2015 (assembly GCA_027382625.1). NCBI lineage: Eukaryota > Ciliophora > Spirotrichea > Sporadotrichida > Oxytrichidae > Tetmemena > Tetmemena sp. SeJ-2015. The sequence continues at coordinate 8,183 of JAJKFJ010010804.1, read as the reverse complement.
ACTATAGCACAAGTAAGGTTTATAAGTATAGCTGCAGCAATACCCAGCCACGCATTCTTTTAATTAATCCTATTATGGACAGTCCTTCGACTCAGCGCAAGCGAATTAGTTAGTCCTATAACATTCAATTACCAAAATATATTACTGGCCACTGGAGTAATTAATGCTTATCAGAATGAGCAAAATATGAAGTTGCAGTCTTAAATATATATCTCTAGGTATTTTTAGAATTTTATCACCTATCCATTTAATAAATCTAACCTCTTTATATTTCATTATAGCTAACCTTTAATTAAAAAATTAAGCAATGAAATTGTATGGCTAGATATTTAGAGTAAATTTATATGCAAAAATACAGAAATAAACGCCTACCTTAATTAATTTATCTCAGTATTTTTATAATTATTTTTTAAATTATAGATGTATTTAAACAAAAGCAGTTCTTTTGATATTATCGTAACTTTAAAATGAAACTTTCACATTCTGATAGTAAATTATTTAGTTTGTGTTTATGATTACTCTTAGATTTTGAGAAGAACTAGAAAAAGAAGATTAATATGATTGAATTAAATGAATATAAAGCGAGAAATTCTAGATATAAAACAAGTCCTCCAGAGTAACTCACTTCTTTCTTCTCTTGTGCTTGTTCTTTTGAGTTGCTGCCTCTTGATGAGCTGTGCTTTGTGCAATGCCTTGAGTGACATCTGTATCTATCTGTGCGTCTCCCTGTGCTCCTTTGAGATAAAGTCCCTTCTTCTTAGCATACTTCTTGTAGCGAGAGCGCTGCCATTTAGGTAACCAGCGCTCGGCATCAGGCTCAGCACCTGGATTCTTAGGGTCAAAATTCTTTGGGTATCTAATCTTTCTGTTCTTCTTCTTAGGAATGAAAATCTCTGCGCCTCCTTTAGTCTCAGTGACTACGTTCTTTGTCTTGGACTAACTATCATTATCATAAATAGATGATCAGTTTAATGGACTCTTTCTTCTTTTCGGGAAGTCCTGCTTCGATTAATTTGTTGAGGTAGTCATCATTCACTACTTGAAAGTGCTCAACTTAAATGGAAATGCATATGGGTTTAAGATTGTCAGCCAGGCTGGAGGGAACTGGGGCAGTAAGCTTTTATTGAACTTTGAGTGCCTCCTTAAAGTCAACTTCTATAAGCACGTTCAGCCACTTGCTTTGAACATTCTTATCGTTTTGACCGTGAGCCTCAAACAAACCTTTCAGAATTTAGAAAGCTTTTTAATTTTGGCCTTCCGAAGTAAGTTGATCAGCGAGTGAGAGAAGTAGTTGCTTGTTGCGCTGAGGGGTCTTCACTTAAAGTAAGTTACTGGTAAGGTTTGCCAGAGCGTCCTTGAGCTTATAGTTTGAAAGCTGCTTATTAAATTGACTTAAGGAAGAAAAAAGTTATAGCTTAAGAAGGAAGATCAGGAAATCGTCATTCTGAAGGAGCTCATCGTTCAGATTATTTGCAAGAGTTTCGAATGCGCCTTTGCCATCCTCTACATAATTTTAATAACATATAGTAAAGACTTACGCTTTGCCAAACTGATTTGGGCTCTCAGGAAGAGTGAATAAGTGTCTTTCTTATTTAAAATTATGACATTCAAATATCATTATACATGTATTTCTAGTTCTTGATTAAGTTAAGAGCCTCATCGTATTTCTTGCTCTTGAGGCAGAAATAGGCTCCGATTCCACTTAGAGCGTGATGATCGTTGGTTGAACTAACTTTCTCCCATTCCTTTCTAGCATCTTCGAACCTGTTGCATCTAATCAGGGCCACAATCAAGTTAACTTGCATTTAAACTATATATGCATAAGCCTCTTCTGCTCCCTAGTCAAATTTTGATTGGTCTAAAGCTGGTTTGCGATGCGGTCGCTGAACTTGTGCCAGTTTAGATTTCCAATGAGTTCCTTAACTTACTGTTTACTGAACTCATAAGTCTCCTAAAAGGCGTTTACATTCTGCTCTACCAACATCTCATAGTAATTATATGTGCATTTGTCAGTATGGTAACTCATTCTTGAGAGACTTGGGAACTGAGAGCTTGGCATCCTTCCCGTACTCAATCTAATTGAGATCGTGATAGAATGAGTTAAGCAAATGAAGCTCCTGCACTTTGAAGCGAGTCTGCTCTGAGCTGTCCTAATGGCTGCCATCTTCCTTTGCCATCTCGTAAGATTAAAGGTAATATAAGAAGCTAAGAAGATTTGAGAAGACTCTTGAAAGAATCTTAGAAGAGTTGTTGCCTCATTTAGACCTATGAGAGATTGAAGAAGTACTCATAGGTTTTATCTGCATTTGATGAGTCTGAAGCTTGTTGCTGCTTTCCAATAAGTTCTGAGTCAGAAGCATTAGCGGCGCAAGCTAATAAGTTGGTTAGAATATCTTGCACCTCATCTTCGGTAGTCTCTTTACTGTTCATCAAGTCTTAGTAGATCGATGAAGTGGCTTTGTAATCGTTCAGTTTATATTGCTACATATTGCGAGAATAGAACTTAAGCCTTAATGAGGCTGCATATAATTTTTCTAAAGTAAGAATCTATAATTAAAAAAAAAGTTGATAGGCTTTTGACTTTCACAATTTCACTTATGAAACACAGACGATGTATAAATCTAGAAGATTATTTGAACATTTTTACAAATATTATCACTTGTTTATAGCATTCACTTTAATATTTATTTGATTCAATTTCTGAATTCCTCATATTAATTATGAGAAAGATGCTAAAACTTACAACTTGAGAAATTAGATGTTTAACATGGTGGCTTTCTTAGTCTGCACCTTGCTTGAGGACTTGCAGTGACTCTTTATTCTTGCCTTGCCTGTGAAGAATATAAGCATACTCAAAACTGAAAGCCTTCTCCTTCCCTTTGATCAACTCAACTGCCTGATCGAAGTGCTTCATTTTAATGAGTGCGGTGAGACGAGACCTCACTGCCACATCCTAACTTCCATCCAACTGCAATACTACAATATAAGATATGATCATCTATCCTAGGATGCTAAGGCATCTCGAAATTAAGAGAAGGTATGATTCATCAAGAATCCTTTCTCTTTATTTGAATGATAAATGCTAGCTAATCTCTGCTATTTCTTACTCTTTTCAGTGTGATCGAGGACTGACTGGTGTTGGCTGCCCTACTAAGCCTTATTTAGCTTTTCATAGAGGTCTCCTAGGAGAGTCTTTTTCTCCTCTTCAGACATCATTTCCAATAATTAAGGATAATATTATACTCATATAAGCCTACTAAATAAATCTCTATTATTAAGGAAAGCGTCATTTTCAGAAAACATCATGTGCTTATAAAAGATTCATCCAAAAATTAAGTCCATATTTTTACAACTTTCAAAAAAGAGAGCGCAAAGATAATTAGAAAATTTAGTCAAAGTTATACACTTTTAAATTCTCAAATAAAAAATTAAGGACAGGCATAACTATGTTAGAGAAGCTCAATTTTGGATTACTTTTCTTCTTGAAACAATTGAGCAAGATGAATGTATAAACAATAGCAGCTTGATATCTTGGTAACAGTCAAATACTCTCCTGTAAGCCTTAAAATGTGGAATCCTCACTTCTACTCTCATAAGCGGCAGTCTTAATCTAATTTATCAGGTAATTATTTTTTAGATTTTCTAGACAGTTAGGAAACTTAAATTTTAGCTTTACTCTTTAATATCCATTTTATTTTTTACAAAAGCCTGAGTTAGGGGTAACAACAAACTCATTAGACTAATTTTAATTTTCCAATTTATTATGTATTCTTATTTATATAAGGCTCTGTATAATAAAACTTAGATTTAGAACAGACTAAGCCCCTTCAAAGATTTTAATTGATTTTAACCACAAGGAAAAACTAATCAATTCCTATCACTCCACTTTATAGAAGCATAAATAAACTTAGAATAACTAATCATTTACAATCAAAGAAATTAAATATTTGTTATTTAGAAACAGGAGAATTTTCTTGTTTTGTCTTTAAAGAAAGAATATGCTATCAATAATAGTCCTTTATGTTTTTACCTTTGATTATTTAAGGTGACTCTGGAGTTCTGGTTTCAAGTCCCCTGGACTTTGCTGTTTCTCTGTCTTAGTTTCTTCCTCTCTCCAAAGAGTAAGTAGGTGAAACTATTTCAAAAGAGTTTTTCTTAATTTCCTAACATTTAATTTAAAATGGAAGGTATCCTAAATATTGGAAGAGTACTTGCTAGTTGAATTCTCTCTTGATTATAGTTTAGGGTTTTGCTGATTTGCATAAGCTTTTCCATTTGAATCCCTTTAGTTGATAGCAGCTTCCTTATAGTCATGATATAGGCCTTCTATATTGAATATAATTAAATAATAATCTCTAGGATTGGCTCTTTAGAAATCTCTCTATATCTCTTATGGATCAATGGTTTTAAACTTCTCAAATTGAGATTCTATCTACCTGTTCTAATGAATGCTGTTCACTTGAGTTCTTCTTTCGTCTAATGTCCTTGTGATTAAACGATCTTGAGATTATTTGCGGTCAGTCATTATTTAATTTTAATCAAGTAATAAACCTACAATTAAAATTTACAGTCAATAATTTGATTTCATTCATTCTTTCCTGTTAATGATCGCTGTCTTTTGAATGGTAATTAAGCTACGAGAATTTGTTCATCTAAAGTCTACTCTAATAACCCGAAGATTAAAAAATGAGTTAAACTATGTTACTTATTCCACAGCTGGGTTACCTTAATAATAATAATAATAATAATAAATTATCTTTGACTTGCTCCAATTTAGATTTAAGAACAGTCAATTTCTCATTGAAGAAGTCTTTCTCCTTTTTGAAAGTAGTGAGTATTTCGTTTATTGACTTCTAATTTTGAGAAACTTAGTCCACATCATCCACCTGAACTTCATATCTTCTTCCATTAATCTCTGCACTGGCTGTCCTCTGTCTATTTAATTAAGACTCTTTTGCTGTTAGAGCTTCTCTTCTTTTAACTTCTTCAAGAGCCATTTATTGGTAGTAAGCTGTTCTCTCTGCGCTTTTACTCGCTTCTCTGATTTTATTTTAAATCTCGTTATTTAAGTTGGACTTTTATTATATTTTTAAATTATTTGAGTGAAGTCAAGAAAACTAATGATTCAACTAGAATTAATGCTAAGTTCACCCTGTAATTATTTATCATCGCTACTAAGTTAAACTTATAGCTCTTTCATTGATGGGAAGTGTGACATTGGATTATTTCAGCCGAGGAGTTACTTGAGTATAACAGTATAAGACTTCGATTACCCATTATTTTACTACAAATGCCTTTCCAGAAAATAAGAAATTTTTTAAAGGTGATGTGATGGAAACGAAGGGGATCTATTTTCAATAATTAAGGCTTTTACTTTTATAAATAATTTAGATATTTCATCAATTCTGGGAAACTCTGAAATCTATAAATAATTAAAATTAGACTTTGGTACATTTGTGTTAATTTATTCTAAGATTAACTATTTCTACTTGTTTAGATGAAGTCTATTTGGAGTGAGTGAATGAGGTGCTGAACTCATGTGGCTTCTACTATCAACAAGGCTAGAAGATTGGTTTTGCGTTGCTCTTTATGTATTTTAACCTTCTGCTTTATTCTGTGTGTTATTTTATGTGGAGTATTACTTCATTGAAGTTAATGGCTAAGGAGAGCTGAATATCTTATCCTAGTTGCATTACTATTAGTTTTAAGAATTGGACTAAGAGTTTAAGGCGGTCTCTGCCAGTCTAGTGTTTGAATGACTTCTGACATCATAACGATGATTTTGATTCTAGTCAACGGAGGGTCTATTGAAAGTAAACCTATTCTAGTGCAAATTTTATGGCAAGTTTTCCTGCTTAACTCCAGCTATATTTTAATGAGGCATTGCTCCTGAACTTAAATGTTCTTAGGGTTTATGGTCCCCTCGCTGTGTATTTAAAATTTAAAATGAAATTTCTGAGAGTGAAATTATACTAATCCACACGCTTCTAGTTTAAGTTTTCTGCAGCTAAATTAATTCCAAGATTAGTTCTGAGATCCTGCCCTTTTATTTCCTGGGCTTCAAATCTACTAATGGGTTTGTCTTAGTTCTACTTTTCTTAATCTCGTAGCTTGCTTCCAATTTGATCTGTCTTGGCTGGATTGCTTACTTTGTATTCAGGTAGATCGATATTTCTTTCATTCTTTGAAGCAGTATTGAAAGGATGCTCACTTTCAGTTTAATTGAACTCTCTCATAAAAGTTTAACACCTTCTTTAAAATTTCATCTTCATTATAATAATATGTTACCTAGACTAGTCTTCATAATTTGGCTTGACTGGGCTTATTTCTCTACTCTTGTTAAACTGATTTCCAAGAGTCATATTTTGATTGAGTGTTTGATTAAACCCTCCTCCAACGCAAGATTACTCAAGTATAGCTATCTTATCTTTGAGCCCCTTCACTAATCCTCTTAGACATTCGATAAGTTCTTCGAAAGTGTAATTTTCTCCCAATGCTTAATTTAGTCTGGCCAGCTATTCATCTTCCGCGCCTTCTTTTTAGCTCATCAAGAAGCTGTAAAGTCTATGCTTGAGGACTCTTATCTTTTGATCTTGCTGCTTTACCAAAGACTCAACCAGCTCTTGACTTCTAGAATTCTCCTCTACGAATGCTTGTCTCTCTTTTTGGAGAGCTTCTCTTAAGTCATCGTTGATCTTCAAAAGCTACTCACTCTAGCTTCTATATGCGGTAGAATCATGTTCTAAGTAGTTTATCTTACTCTAATAGTCCTCAATAACTATCATGATTAAATTGGAACTGAGAATTAATGGAATGCTAAGATGTCTTGTATTTGCTCATTTAGTTATTTCAAATTGGTTTCATAGACATCCTTGTCCCCTAGTAGCTAATTTAATAGAAAAATACTAAGCATTTTCTAATCATAAGAGTCTTAGATTTGCTTCAAATTCAACTCTGCGAGGGCCTTTTCATTCTTGCTTCGCTCTTTCTCATCAAGATACTTGTTTACCTCAAGCTAAAGAAGGATCTTCTCTTTTTCTAGGATTTAAAGCTGTTCTTCAGTTCTTTGAATTTGCAAAATACATTGCTAATGTGTTTAAGAGTGAAAGCGCCTGATTCTGGAAGGATGTTTTGAGACGCCAAACTGTTGTACTCCAAAATATGCTTATTTTTTATTGAATTCCATTTTTAGTGGAAGAAATTTGATTTTATTCAAAAATTATGTTTGAATTTGATTTCTATTTGCTCCATTAGTCTTTTCTCTCAAGCAATAATTAAATATATCTAATTGATATAAATATATTACTCTTTATAAATAAGAAATTTACGAATTTGGTCAAGGGCTTTCTCTAAACTATCACAATTATCCTTGTAGAGTGCTTGTAATTGCAAATAATCTTGCCTAGCTTTTTCAGTAGCAAGCAAAGGGTTGGAGTTTGAAGGTTTCAGAGTGAGATATATTCCATTAAAATATTATTATTTCAAACTGTTGTACTCTGCCACCAAGTTTATTCTTCATTAATTAACACAATTATAATCTCTATATCTAAGTTTTGGTAAGAATTAACGTTAGTAGAGTATTAGTTTTCAGTAGCCGATTAATTAGCACTTTTAATCTGTATTTTCTTTTGCGCTTGGCCTATAGTATTCTTGCTCTTACTAGTTTACATCTTCTTTTCCTTTTTCCTGAGTAGCATATCTTGTTCTCTTAGTTTTGAATTAAGCTCTTGAACTTGCTCTTCTAATGTTAGCGCAGCACCTACGCTCTGGAACTTCTTTTAATGCTTAAATACCAAAAAATGATTGTATGAGAGTACGTATTTGCTTTTCAGCAGACTTTTTAATGATTTTGAAAATTTGGGCAGAGCCCCCATCCAAAGACTTGAAGCAAGCAAGGTCTCTTTGCAGGTCAAAGATTTCCTAAAGGAGATGGTTGCTTAATTTCCTCAGCTCTTCTAAAATATGTGAACTCTGGTGCTTGCTCAATTCGTCACTGCCTATATTAGTATTGTAAGAATCAGGGGTGAAGTCAAAATTGCAAAAATAAATACAATCACAGACACTGAAAGTCTTCTCCTATATGCAGGATAAATATAGACCCGTGCCAGAATAATTGGACTCAGATCGACAGAATCTGCTTGCTCTACTCCTGATTTGACCTTGGCGGATAAAATTACGACTCG
>JAJKFJ010010799.1:0-13447 GCA_027382625.1 Tetmemena sp. SeJ-2015 | reverse complement strand
TACCGAACGAGTCATAATTTTAGCCAACTCTACTTTATTTTAGCTAGCTCACTCTAAAACTGTCGATCTCACTGGATTTTCAGCTAGAGAGGTCCAGAACTGTCGATCGAATCCGGGGATAATTTAAACCTTGCCTAAATGAGTTTTTGATTTAATTTTGACTACCACCCTGATTCTTACAATATTATTTGGCAGGATCGATCAACTAAATAAAATTAATATAAACAGAGAGTACGTTTCCAATATCTTGCCCTATCTCCAGGAAACTACCGTTATTTATGTTAGAGACGACTGCTCGATTAACAGAAATTAGTTGTTAGAATCCTGCGCTTTAAAAATTGATAAAAATACAATAGCAAATTGGGAATATAAAATATTTTAAACTTGTTACTAATTTCTTATCTCCAACCTTCATGAAGTGCCCCTAAGTAATGTTGCTAAAATATAAATCAAATAAATTATAAATCAAAAAGATATTTAAACTTTAACAGTGACATCAGTCAGCAACATTTGGATGGAGTAGCTGGAGGAGGAGAACCAACTCTCTCCCTAGTGAATCAACCCCATGTCAGGAGCCGCCCTAATGTTCTTGAAGGTGCAGAGAGTCACATTCACGAGAATGCTCAGACTCCCAGTTAGCACTTTAAGAGAGGTCGTGCTCTCTATGAAGAAAATGGGAGAGCCTTTCGCAACCACTGAAGTGGCAGTGGAGCTTGTGATGATGTTGTCGAAAGAGTTGTTGTAGAGTTGAATGGTAGTGGAGAGGCCGCCCGTGCTTGTGGAGGTAGGTCGCAGCTCCAAATAGATGGCGCTCATGTTGCTGCTTGTGTACACGTCCTTGAAAGTGTTGTTCACCATGTTTATCGCATACTGATCATAAATTCAATTGATAATCATCCAGTTTGAGCACGAGCAGTCCGTTGTTGGTCTCATCGTCCATTCTGTTGTTGGAAGCGAAGACTGAGTTGGTTATAAACTTGTAATACTGTTTAAAGTTTATAATAAACCAAGAATTGATTTAGTGAGAACCTTGATATCTAGGTAGATCATTCCGTATCCGTTGTAGAAGGTGTTGTTGGAAACTATGACTGAGTCGAACAAGTAGCTGAAGTTAGGCGCCATGAATTCTTAGTTGATTACAAAGAGGTAGGGCAGGGCAGTCCCAGCGAACACTGCGTCGTAGCGACCCACGTTCCCAACAAACTTCAAGTTGTTTATCAAGTCTCACAAATTAAATTATATTTTAATTTGCGAAGTCATTGTTAATGAGCGGGCATCATAGAATTATAATTAATAAATGAATTAGTAAATATGATGATGAGCTACTAGCTCCATACATAATATGTGGTTGGAATATTCCCTCTCAATAAGCTTAGAAATATTCAGCCGCTCAGATGCGGTCGGATAGTCAATATCAGCTACATGAGAGAATAGAGATTTAAGATTTGAGTCAGCAAAGAGGATCACATTAATAACCTCCTTGTGTTATGATAATCTTACACGCCTATTCTTAGAGGTTTTGTCGAAAGACTTATCTCATAAAGAATAGGTATTAAATATAAGGAAAAGTTATGATTAAAAAGTCAAATTGCGTTTAGGGCCAAAATTAAAATTTAAATTTATCAAACTCATAAAGCTCACTTCTTATTGTTTCTCCTCAAAGTGCGAGATGAAGGTGCCACCACCTATTTGCTCTTAATTTAGTCAGTAGGTTTGTAGTCATCCTCAACCAAATCATTTTCAAGGTTTTGAGAGTCATTTAAGGAAGAGTCAACCTTTGATTATGATGTGGGTTAATTTTGAAGAGCTTTAGAAGCTTGACTCTTTGCGTTACCCTTCTTTGAATTAGCTCTTCTGCTGCTGTTCTCTTAATTCGCTAGATTGTTTGCCTCTTCAACCTCATTTAATTCAAGTAAAATTGAAGATTCTTTGCTCTAAGATTCAATACTCTCTGGCTGGTACTTAGATTTATTCTATAGGCCCTTTCTTTTGGTATTTTATGCTTTAGCTCTTGCATTCTTTGACTATCCTCTCTTTTACTCTTCATTAAAAGATCCATTCAACTATTGATGAAAATTTAATATAAACTTCTTATTTAACATCTCTTTTTACAGATTTAATAGTCTTTCCTCTTCATTGAATCCTCTTCATGACCAATGAGAGTTATCTGTTAATTCAAATTTGTGACCTTAGACTTAGTGACATGACCTACTGGAGGCACGATTGTCACATTTTTCTTGACTTTCACTGCTGGCTTTGTAACCTCAAACTCAGGCTCTTGCTCAATGCGAGTCTTCAAAGCTGAATTTGGCCTCGAACCCTCAAGTGACTGCCTAATTTAAGCCCTCGTGACGACATGCTTATTCACGATAGATTCATCCAAACCTCTTTATCCATCATCGGTGAAAGAATCAAACGACTCATCCGAAGACAAAACTACTTTCTCAGCTGAAGGTCTGCCTTTCTTCTATTGATTTCTAGATACAGTTTTTGCCTTGGGCTTTTTAGCAGCAGTCTTAACAGTCTTAGACCTTCCTCGTGATGCTTAGTTCTTTGAAGTTTTCTTTTTAGTCTTAATCTTCTCCTCCTAATCCTCGACTGTTTCATCATTCATCACCACATCAGCCTGAGCGTTTTAAACTCCTGTTGAGTTGTTGATGAGCTGAAGATGATCCTCCTCATCTAAGCTGTCATCTCGAGGGCAATCATCAAAAGACTCACTTATCGGCTAATTAGCTTTTACTTAACTGCTTTGAAGAGGCTCTACATCATTTATTTGGTCGATGGAAGAATTTTTCTTTTCCTTTTTGGATTTCTTGGAATGATCAGAGGACTTAGATAGTCTCTACTTAGCTTCTTTCTTCTTTTTTGGCTAAGCTGAAGATGATTTCTGGGTTTAAGATTGGATAATGACTGGTACCTAGAGGTCTTAACTCTCTGGGTGGTCTTCTTCGCTCATAATCACATCAGGCTTGATTGCAGGCCTTTCATTCAAAGCTGGTTGAACATTTTATTCTTCTCCTTCTTCATCATCTTCATCGATAACTCTTCTCTTCAACTTGGAGATAAATTGATAATTTGATGAGAATTTTCTAAGAATATAGATCCTTCGGAAAAGTGGTTCCTCAGGTTGCTCTTCTTGAGCTTCTTGCATGGGATAATTGAGTTCTCTTGCAAGTGAAGATTCCCTGTGATTATCTGGAGGTGGAACAATGAAATTAATATTTCAAATGTTGATGCTTTGAGAGTTGAGAGCGTCAAACTGCAAGGAATTTCTTTGAGAGAGTACCTCTGGAGGTTTATACATCAAAGATCTTCTCTCCCTTTCTTGGTCTCTTTGGCTGATCTTTTCTTCAATGAAAGCGTCCATCAAGGAGGGAGAAACTTGAATAGAGTGGCACTTCTGAGATACCTAAGATTAGACTTCTTGATCTGACTTGCGGATAGGAGGAACTTTTTCTTCTTCTTCTTCAATCGGAAAGGCACCAACCCCACTGAGTCTCATGCTTTTACGACATTGCACAACTTCATCTTTCATTTCCACCCTATTGTTTTACTGCAGATTATTGTCAAACATAGAATTAAAAATTTGAGAAGAATCTTCAGCTGATCTTTATTCATTGACAGTTGGCTTAAAGATCTTTTGGAGATTAAAAAATAAATTTAAGCCTAAATAGTTCAATGTAATTTAACCTCTTTTTCAATTTTTTGCATTCGAAAGATTAATTAGTATTTGATGAAAATTATACTTCTTTGATCACTATTGATAAGTATTTCCACATTTAACACTTAATGATAAAAAAAGCAACTAATTTAAGATTGGAAAGTATCCCTAACCCTGAGTTATCTACAAACTCAAACGCAAGATTGTAAAGATATTATAAATCCATACATTTTTTATGTACTTTCTCTCAAACTCCTCATCTTCTGATTGGCGTCTCAAGAACTCCTGTGCATTCATTTGTCTAATCTCTGGAGGCAGCTTGTTCAAAAGTTACCTCATGGAGTTTTACAACAGCATCTTGTACTGATGAGCTTCAAGCTCCATCTGCTACTTGAACAGTCTCTAAGACTCTAAGATCTCCTTGAACATTTCAATATCCCTAATCTCCTCAGGAGTCAAGTCATCTTCATCGCACTCCTCGAAATCAGAGTCACTGTCATCTTCAAGATCTCTCAACATCTGCTCATATCTCTACTGCTGTGGATCGACCTGATTGAAGGTTCCAGAGTTCTTGAAGTTCTAGTCTAGAGCTGGGGATTGAACTTGCTGCTGATTTTCGTTTGTGAAGGAGAAATCTTGCTAATTAGGCTATTGATTTGGGGAATTCAAAGTTTGATTGCTAAAAAATCCATTCTAGTTCTGAGACTAGAAGTTTAACTTCAAGAAAGGGTTTGGCTAGGTGTCACCCCTGTTTGCTGTTTGAAATGGATTTTACGAAGGCTAATTAAATTGAGGTCTTTGCTGCTGCTGCAGCTGTTGTAATTGCTATTAGGAGTAGCCTTGATTCAAAGAGAAAGTTGCGGAATCATTGACTAGCTTTTTATTCTGATAAGCTTGCATTTTCGATTGCATATCAGAAGCAAAGTTTGCAGGTTTAGGGACACTCGCTTGATTACTTCTCTAACTTTGATTTTAGTGCTAGGGAGCTAAGTTTTAGGCTTTAAAAGAGTTGAAACTCTTACTCTCTTCAGCAATATGCTGAGATTAAGTTGGCTTTGAATTATTAGTGGAGAGTTAGAATGAGCCTAGCGAATGAAAGTTGAAGTGAGCTCCTTAGGTGGCTGAGGAGAAATTAGGCTGTGAGATGTGGGAGTTCTTGGATCCATTATCAGAGTTGTTATTACTTGGCAGTGAGAGATCACTGTACTCCTTCATCTCGGTGGGGAAACGTTGCGCTTGATTGGACCAGTTTATATTGTTGGGTGCACCAGAGTGCTGAGAAGATGTGTGTGATTACTTTGAGTTCATTTTGTGCAATAATTTACTGAGATAAAAAAAAGATAAGATAAAATTTGCTTTTTTCATAAGATGCAATAAGTTATTTATTTTTAAGTTTTTGAATTTAAATTCAGACATTATCCCGCACATCACTCTGAAAATCATTTAATTTTGTAGTGAAACGGAAATAAAATATTATAAATTAACCAGAGTTTAATTCCTGATAATGGGGATAAAATTATTAATGATTTAAACTTTAATTAATTTAATTTTTTCATTTTAGAATTTATTTATAAAGAATTTTTTAAAATAAAATATCATTTTTTTTGCAAAGTAAATAACTTTGTATTTATGCATTAGTAAGATTATTGCATTTAGAAATTAAAAATAAAATAAAATTTTATTGATCAAAATAATACTTTATTTCCAACATTCATGAAGTGCCCCTGAGTAATGTTGCTAAAATTAAACAAGAAAAAATTCAAACTTTAACTGTGACATCAGTCAGCAGCATTTGGATGGAGTAGCTGGAGGAGGAGAACCAACTCTCTCCCTAGTGAATCAACCCCATGTCTGGGGCCGCCCTGATGTTCTTGAACGTGCAGAGAGTCACATTCACGAGAATGCTTAGACTCCCAGTCAGCACTTTAAGAGAGGTCGTGCTCTCTATGAAGAAAATGGGGGAGCCTTTCGCAGCCACTGAAGTCGCAGTGGAACTTGTGATTATGTTGTCGAAAGAGTTGTTGTAGAGTTGAATGGTTGTGGAGAGACCACCAGTGCTGGTGGAGGTGGGTCGCAGTTCCAAATAGATGGCGCTCATGTTGCTGCTGGTGTAGACGTCCTTGAAAGTGTTGTTCACCATGTTTATCGCATACTGATCATAAATGCAATTAACAATCATCCAGTTTGAGTACGAGCAGCCCGTTGTTGGTCTCATCGTCAATTCTGTTGTTGGAAGCGAAGACTGAGTTGGTTATAAACTTGCAATGGTTGTTAATAGTTTCTTATGAATAATGAATTTTGTTTAGTGAGTACCTTGATATCTAGGTAGATCATTCCGTATCCGTTGTAGAAGGTGTTATTTGAAATTGTGACTGAGTCGAACAAGTAGCTAAAATTGGGCGCCATGAGTTCTTGGTTGATCACAAAGAGGTAGGGTAGGGCAGTCCCAGCGAACACTGCGTCGTAGCGCCCCATGTTCCCAACAAAATTCAAGTTGTTTATCAAGTACTACGCAAACTATGCTCTGTTGTAATTTATCATTTAAATTTAAATAAATTTATGAGTGCACTTCTAAAACCTGGTTATACAGTTGAATCCATTACTTTAAAAATATGTTAGTTTTGTTTCTCTTTAATTTTTTAGTATTTTGATAATACTGCGAGCAGTCTATCTATGCTTCTCATGCCATAGTGATTTAGAAATTAACTTGTCTCATTGATAATTAAAATGATTTAATTTTTGCTTTATCAAGCATAAATTAAAATTGATGTTCATGTATCCATAGAAATCTGTGAGAAGTAGGGCAGAGGATTTCTTTGTGTCTGCAGTTACATTAGAATCTGAAATGTAGTTGCCATCGAAAGTTGTGTTTCTAAGATTTAAAATACTATCGAAAGTTATATACTCATTGCTGAATATCATTTAAAGATTGAAGAATAAGGCTCTGGTGAGAGTAGCTACAGATTGAGCTTTGAGGGTAAATGACTACAAGCTTGAACTCACAATCGGTTCAGCTATAGCAATTGGAAGTGTCTTATCGGTTTGCTGTTGAAAGATAACTATTAAAAATATTTTAAGATGAGAGAGAAGTTCCTAAACACATTTGGGAACCAGTTGTAGTTATTCTAATAGTAGTCGTTTCTAAATTGATTGACCACAAACCCATCTATCTGCACTATTTGCTTATTGGCTCCTGCTAGGTTGTCTCTAAACAAGTTATTCCTGAGCAGGCACCAGTGAAGATTTGAATTAGAGAAGACCTCGGTGGTGGGTGTGGCGTTATTGAAAAGGTAGGTGGTGTATAGATTCCTGTAAGTGACACTTGGGATTAAACTTTTGTCCCCAGCTGTGAGAGAAGAATTCCCACTCTGCCCTATGAAATACTGGCTGTCCCAGCTCTGAACATACTACACCACTGAGCTATTAGAGGAGAGGGATTTATCAAAGCAGTACAAGTAAACCGCTCCATTTGTTCCTGAGCATCCATAGTTACTCAGGAAGGTATTTCTGTTAAGATCAACTCCACCGCAGCCCAAGTCTGAGTTGTCCGTGTAAGTGATTCCTAGAAGATTTTTGTTGTTCACTACTCTTATATTGAGTACGTTGGATTCGAAGATCCCTGAGTTATTAGTGAAAGTATTTTGATAAAAGAGAAGTATATGATAGTTAGCTGCATTTTAGGCACTATAAATTGGCCTACTCACTTCTAAATTTATCACAAAATGAAATTATGAGAATACGAATAAGAAGGATTTGCATTTTTAAATATCAAACCCTTAAGAGCAACATTATTTGTGAAAGTGTTCCCATAGAAGAAAACTTTATTCGCATGTTCCATATTAAATACAAGAAATAAGTTCTTTATTTTTAATTTTCCTTTTAATATTGGAATAATATTGATTAGAGATTCGAGTTGATAGAGATTAAAAGTCGATTTGGAAAGTCTCAAAAGCTAAAAGTTATTCTTTACAGTTAGAGGAGTGGGGTTCTAGACCATGCTATTTACAATGGGCTCGCATCCATCAAAGTTAAATCTGTTGTTTGTGAAACTAGAATCCTAAATGTTGATGTGACCTTGGAAGTTTATCAAATTTAAAATGCTACCTTAGTACCTAACCCCACCGTCATTTAATTTTAAAAAACCCTTATCACTATTAAATTTATTTATTATATTAATTGCTGACAACATTAAGCGTTTTTTGCGAGCTCATCTAAAATGGTACTCTATTAAAAGTACTTCCTCGAATATCTAAATCGTAGCATAGGCCAAGTGGACAAGAAGTGAATGGGTTCGTTGAAGGTGGTCGAAGCATTTCATTGTAATAAGAATCGTAGTAATTTTAAGCTATCTTTCTATAAATCCATATATATGTATATTTGTGTGAATTATATTTCTCATTTTAGTCAAATAACTTTTGCCAAGGTTACTGAAGCCTGATGTGTCATCTAGTTAGTCATAGTCGGCTAGAGGATATCCTTGATAGTAGTTCTTAATGAGCGATCCACACATAGTTATCTGGGAGAATCTCGTAAACATTTATACCTGATCTTAAACTAAATATGGATCAAATTATGTTTATTGTATAGTCTAACGTAGCCTCCATATTCTGTAAAGTTGACTAGTGAATTCATAAAGTAAAACATCAATTTGATATTATCATGTCGTAAAAGATGTTTCTGATGACGCAATTTTCGAGTGTAAGATTATTGGGCTGCACGATCTAGCTCTGATTGTTCAATCTCATTCTGAACATGGTCCTAGGAATGTTAATCTGGCACTGTAAGTTCAAATTGAGGCTGGTGTAGATGCTTGAGCAAGAGAAAGTATCAGTTGTCAGGAAGTTATAAACACCAGTGTCATTAGCAGTGCAGCACTATCTCCTCAAACCAAGACAAGCATGACTCTAAGGTAAAATACTATCCATGCTGTCGATGATAACACTTCTCAAGTGAAGTTTAACAGCCACATCTAGAACAAAAGCCTCTCTTCGTTTATTGTAAACGATTACTTGATCTGCAAAGCATCTTTAAGGATAAGGGCATCCTACAGGGTTTATGTAAACTTCATAGTTCAAGTTGTAAGGGTCATAGTACTGAGTTGGCTAATAAATCTGAGCTGAGTCCCCTCTATTTTACAGGAGATAGTGAGACCCAGCGTACAAGTATATGTTTATAATGACTGTCTATGAAAACTAGGAAGCGAGTTCTTTGCCTCTCGTCAAGGCATCATCAAGGTCTATAAAAGGAGAGGCCTAAGAGCCTGTTCGCAATTAAGGACTTTTCTAATAGTCAGCATCTAAATTTGACACGTAGATAAATCAATATGTTAATAGAATAATGAGATTGATTTCTTTATTATATTATATTTATGTTAGTTAGTGTAAAGTTTATCAAAAGAAGGAGTAGTCTGAGATGTTGTTTTACTTAAGCAAGTTCCAGTTCTTCTTACAGAATCTGAAATACTAAGATACTAGCCTACAAAGCACTGTGTACACTAATCAGCTCCGCCTCCTACGCAGCTATAGCAACTAGTTGAGCAGTTGCTGCAAGTTGTGGACTTGATCAGGTTGTCATTGTTATTTACTGATTAGAAAGTTACAACTGGGTATTGAGATATACCACACTTTAGCTGGCAACTTTAGTTAGACATAGATGTAAATTTAATAACCAAAGCATTGATAATTATACAAGAAAACTATATAGTTTATTCAGAGTTGAGTACTGATAACCTAGTTCACAATATTAGCAGACCTTAGTCTATGCAGTTGTAGAGCCATTCCCAAAATTTGAGTTTATAAATGAAAAAATATAATATAGCCTTACTTTAATTGCACTGCGAACAGCGATAATCTTGGAGTTCGTAATTCCAAGGATTGGTATTTGAAACTTGACACTAAGTACAAGCTTTAGTTGAAGTATTGTAGAAAAAGTTTTTATTGCAGTCTAAACAGACAGAAGCATTCGTGCATCTACTGCAGTTATTTTATGGGCACTTACTAAATTAAATAAGCTTCCACATTAAAACAATTATTTAATATGATTGAGTGCAAACTTTTGTGCTATTGAGATAAAATCCATTATTGCAAAGTAAACACTGAGAGGTATTTGTTGTGTTACATTTACTTAAATAGAGAGAATATATATGTGCATTTTAAGCAGTTTATAATTGCATGCAGTTGTTATAGGTGGAGTTAGTACAAAGAGTGCAGCCTCCGATTTGTGTTTCATATGTAGAATTCAGACCATTGAATAAGCAAATAAGTAATCTAAATAGATTGACGTAGCCATAACAAGACTCGCATGTGGTTTGATTATAGTTGTAGCAGCTATCGCACCTTCCGTTGACACCTGATTAAACCGAGCAGTTCTGACAAGTTGAGAAATTCACTGAAGGTTAGGCAATCGTATTATAGGGAAAAGCCAAAGTGTAGTACTGTTTCGTCAGAAAGAATCCCTCTATAATAATTTTATCTTAAAAGAAACTTACTCTTATCCATGGAGCAGTCTGTGCAACCATTTTAAAGCGTGCATTTGGTGCAGTAAGGTCCACAGTCTATATTTTAGGAGTCACTTTACAAGGAATTGCTTACATTCACACTATCGAGTATTTGGATTTGAGACATATTGATAGGAATAGTCCTCGCATCTTGGGAGGCACATGGAAAGTATGCTGCTTGTATTATCCATAGAAGTGCTGTTACTAATTTTGAGCAGATACATTCCAAAGTCACAAGCAGTACATTATAGACCAGAGAGAGTCTGATTCTCGTGGACGACGCTGGAGAAGTAAATAAAAATATGATGATGAAGGCACAAGATCTACAACCAAAGAGCATATCGCTGCATTCTACAAGCAAACTTTAAAATTTATAAATCTTACCCACACACTGCCCGTTTACGGCAAATTAAGAATCTGAGCAGGTCTGTTGTAGAGAGTTACCCAGCATGCTTAGCAAGAAAAATAAGGAGATGAGAAAAAGAGTTTTGTGATTCTGCGCCAATAATCCAGATTCTGCTTTTCTCATTTTGGCTTAATTTTAAATTTACTTGATAATTAAATCTGATATATTTGTATTTATTGAGAATATTTTTCTCTCTTTTTAATGTTGAAAGCTAAGATTTCACTTTTCAATATAAATTAAAAACATATTTTGATAAATAAATGGTAAAAAAATTTAAAATCATCCTTGGTGTTATCAAATAGATATTAAGTAGTGGTAGTTGTATAATTTTCCTTAATTATTGATCAATAATAGAGATATATATATTGTGCTCACTTAAACATTATAATTACTTTTAAATTTGAATATAAATTTTTACCTGAGGGAATAAAATATTCACTATATAAGAGGAATTAATGAAGATTAGAATATTGCCTAATTTAATAAAATTAATAATCTATTTATCTCTGCTGAAAATCAGAAATTAATATCTACACAAAAACAAACGCAACTTATCAATCTATTTTTATTTTTAATATCATTGTCCTGTTATATTTTCATAATACAAATGGCCATCTGTTTTTATTTATTTTATCGGCTTAAAGGAATAAAATAGGATTTTAAGTATGGATCAAGGCTGAAATAGGATGTCAGAAAGAAAAAAATTCACCATCTCTGTCATTCTACACACAAAAGATACTCTGATATGAGAAGCGATTTGTTTCTTTCAGAAGCTGAGAAACTCAAAAAATCTAGTGAAACCCTTTTTTGCTGGAAGCGAATTAATTTTATCAAAGAGTAATGGCATGGCCCATTGATGCATTTCTTCTATCTTAAGTTCTAATACTTCAAAGTTAAATAGTATATATAAAGCTCAGGTTTCTCTCTATCTATACGCTAAATATATCTATTTCCTTGAATAAATTAATTATTTAAATTAATTCTGACTTTCTTATCATTTCTTGTGCCCTGAATGATTTTTACTAGAATTTATTTTACTTTTCATTTCAATTTTTTTATTAATATTCTGCTATACTATTTAAGAAACATTTATTGATCAATTTATTTTCCACAAAAGTTGATGCGAACTTGAAATTTTGAATTCCCATCTCTTGATTTATTTCTCAATTAATTTATCAAACATAAAAATTATATTGGCATTAGTAAGGATTTTGTTAGAGAATCAGAAATAGAATCAATTATTTTAATTAAATAAGGACTTAATAAAAAGTAGCTTGCTTAAGAATTTAAATTTTTTATTTTTTAATTTTTCATTTAAATTAAATGGGGCTGATATTGTCAACATCTACACCTGTTTCTCATTCTTCAAGTGTTGGTACAAGAGAATAAGAAAGAATGCTATCATATGCAGAAAAGTGCATAATAAGCGAATCTGAGTTTATTTCTGGAGAGGTTGTAATTTTCCCTCTTGAAATGAACGCGAATGATAAACTAAAGCACTTTGGATTCTAGATTATCATATTAATGAAAATCAAATAAGATTATTTTTTTCTTAAATAATTTAATTGAGAGATGCTAATTATAGTCCATTAATATAAGCGAAATTATTCATTTCTACTTTCTCATTTGCTTATTAATTTTAAATTTTTGTTTTCTTTAGAGTTTAAAAATTAGACCTAACTTATAAAGCAAATATTGAGATGATAAACTGAAACCTAACAAAGAATTAAAGAATGCAATTTACTATTGATCAAATGATTTTTTATCGAGTGACTTGTATAATAAAAAGGAAAGATTCTTTCTTTGATTTAGAAGTGAATTTTAGTTATACTAAAAATTTAATTAATTTAATTTAAATTCTTGACAATAATCAAATCTCAAAAATTGAAAGAAAAAAAAGCAATGTTAATTAATTATTTCCTTTAATAATTACGGTAAGTAAAATAAAAATATAGATATTCGTTTTTTAATATAGTTGGAATTTTAATTAAAATCGGTGATTCGTTAAAATAATAAATGGAGAGTTGCAAAATGGAGACAGTTGAAATCACAGATTCAGCCCCTGATCTGCAGCTTGTTCGATAGCTTATCAAAAATTAATATGATTTTCTTCTTTAATCATCTTCGTAGCACCTCTCAGCAGCAAGATACGATGTTCGCATACTTCCTCTTCTCCATATTCATTTTAATTTAAACTTGAGTCGCTTATAACTATCGACTGAGCGCTCCCAGACAAAAGTTGCAAGGATAAAAAGTTCTTAGAATTTTATGCTGAATCGAATGGTCTAATTATTATTCAAATTGGACACACCTCAACTGTCTCTGATTTATTCCATTTTAATTTAATATCTAATTTAATTCTCTTTTTTATTAAATTCTCGGCTGTAATCACAATTTCCTTTAAAATAACCTAAAAGTATAAATGTTGAGAGTGCCACACTATACTCTCGCATTTGAAAGTGATTTGCATATGAGAAAGTTAGAAGTTGCAGCTGATCCTCGTCACACTTCTAAGCTTCATGATGTGCGCACATCAATTATTTGATTGATCCTCAAACTCTTCGCCACTAAGCGCACTTCAGTTTGGAGTAGCGCGTGGACATCTTCCGTAGATAGTTTCCTAATCTCAAGATCTCTCCGCTTGCTGGTGTTCTTATCGATCATGATTACATCGCCATTCGCCTTCCTAAATGGGAGATCACACTAAGAGAATTTCTCAGCACGAGGCGCAACAAGTACTAGCTTACTGCTATACTCACTGACCTCGTTAGAGGAGTGATGGAGTTGCATGAGTTGGGATTCAGAGATCTCAAGCCAGAGAACATCATGATAAACTTTGAACCAGTCAGAGCAACTGTCATAGACTTCAACAGAGTTGTAA
>JAJKFJ010010794.1:0-13451 GCA_027382625.1 Tetmemena sp. SeJ-2015 | reverse complement strand
CTTTAATTATAGCTGAGAATTTAAAAAAAAAAAAGAGAATTAAATTAATTATTAAATTAAAATGGCTTTAATGAGTGGAATTTGTCCAATTTCAATAATAATTACACCATAAGATTTAGAATGAAATTTTAAGAAATTTTTATCCTTGCAACTTTTGTGTGGGAGCTCTCAGTAAAAAGTTATACGCGACACAAGTTTTAAGGAAGATGACGATGAAGATTATGAAGAAAGAGTGACTCGTATCTCACTGCTGAGAGGTGCTACGAAGATGATTAAAGAAGAAACTCATATTAATTTTTAATAAGCTATCGAACAAGCTGTAGATTAGGGGTGAATCTGCGATTTCAACTGGCACCATTTTGCAACTCTCCATTTATTATTTTAACCAATCGCCTAATTAAAATTCCAACTATATATAATACATATCATTTTAATTCTATATTTAAATAAAATTAAAAACCGAATTTCTAATTTGATGATATTTAATATAAGCAAGAAATTTTGGTTTTGCAAATTTATTATTTTTAAAATACAAATTTAATGCAATTCCTCCATAGTGACAAGTATTCACCACCCCTTAGCTCAGTGAAATATTATCTGTTCATAATTTCCATTATTTTTAGGCTTTCTTTGCTTTATATGCTCTATCTGCATACTTCTCTGTCTATTGTAATTATGTGTCCTAGAAATTAACATAAAATGTTTCACTTTAAATTCTCTGAATATGCATTTAGATTTCACATTAGCAGCAGATTTTATAAAAATTTGCAATTATTATTTTTGGAGAATGAATAAATGAGATTAAATTAAGAAATGTAAGCCGACTATTTTGTATTAGATTATTATCTATAATATATTTTTGTCAGAGATTTAATTGAAAATCATGAATTTAAAAACCATCTTATAAGATAGGCAGGTATAAAATTAAATTTAAATACGGTTACAGAAACTGGGGTTAGATATTTTTTAAAAAGAAATTGAATAGACTTTGATTTAAGACTTGATGTTCAGAAAATGAAAGCCTAAGTGACCTTTCTATCACGCATTAGATTCTCTTGTGTTTTAAGTTAGTTATTGTGAGCAAAATAACTCATCTTTTAAATTTTTTAAAAGAAAATATTTTTTAATAGTGGCATATTATCTAAATTTAGCACTATAAATTTGTAAAGTATCTGCGATTATCTTAAATAATATATGTGGCTTAAATTTAGTCCATAAATTTTATATCCTTAGAACTTCAATTTAATAGTGAGATTACTTCATAAATAAAATGAATTTGTTATTAAATAGATGAAAAATTTTTAGATTGGCAAAATAAATGGAGTTATATTTTATAATAAACTTTATAAAGCTGAAGTTTAAATCTCCAAAAGCAACAGGAAAAAAAATCAAATGCAGGATATTGGTGAGATTGTAAATTACCATGAGGATCATTTAGGCCCAGCACAATGTTTTGGCCAAGTAGAAAGCTCCCAAAGTTATCTAGTCGGGTGACTTTTCAACGGTCAAAAGAGTGGCTATGGAGGCGGCATTCAAGAAAGCGTTTAGAAATAAACTTTATTTTTCTTTCAATTTAAAATTATACAAGCAAAATTATTTAAGCCGAATAAGTAAGCTTTTAATAAAAAATCTGAAATTTCTTCGAGAATAGTTTTAAAACCGTCTCCAAATGATTCTTGAACATGATTTCCTCCCATGTTTTAGAAGAAAGAGTTAAAAGTTATTTTCACTTTGTGCTATGATTTCCATTTTGTCAATCGGTTGGTGAAAAAAGACAGCGACAAAATCTATCCAGATGCTCCTGTTGGCTGTACCAATGGCAGCATTATAAGATTAAATACAGATCCAATGAACCATTCAATACAATTAAATGATTTTTTTTTTTGAAAAAATATAAATAAAGTAGAAATTTATACCTTAGATACAAAATAATATTTTAGTAGTTGCTTTATCCATTGCATAATTTTATTCATTCTTTTCTAGATGGGAATGATTTGAAAAGCGAAATTAATTATAATAAAGTATGCATCATTAAATCAAACTTGTATTTTTTATATTGGACTATTATACTATTTAAATAAATGAATAAATAATTATAAGATTAACTGATATTGACTCTTCAATAAAATTAGTCCATACTGGAAATTTTTATTGCCTAATCTTCCAAACTTGGATATGTAAAATAAAATATATATTAGTAAGAAAGATACGTATATTATAATTTAACTTAATGGAATACTTTTCATTTTTATATAATAAATTGAGTCTTCTTCTACTTCTTCTTCTTTAAACAAATATTTCTTTCCAGACATATGTAATTATAACCAGCTGTAACTCGTTTAATGGGTATCTTATCTTCTTATATCCTCTGGGTTTCTGGACAAATATTATCCACATCGAAAGCCTCTTTGTAAAGTCTGCTTATTTTAGCTATAAATACATTATTAGAGGTAATCACGATCTTACAGGCCCGGAATCAAATCTCTCCATCACTGTAATTCTTACAGTAGCCTTTAATTTAAAGGAATCATTCGTTTTTAATTTCCTCATAATTTTGGGAATCGATTTGATTAATAGTAATGATCTTCGGTTACTCTCCTTCCATACTCTGATCAAGCATAAAGACATCATCCAGGTCTTGGAATTTCTCTCACCTAAAAATGATTCATACAATTTGGCTAAGCTGCTTTCCCCCAAGCCAATGTTTCAATAAATCCATACCCCATTCAAGTAGATCTCAATTATTTTACTTTCATAATAGTTGTAAAAATTATAAATAAATGATCCATCATGAAACCTATTTTCAAAGAATCTTCCTTTTAATTCAAGTTCCAATATGAGATAGCTTACAAGCTTTATTTATTGTTTATTTTAAATATGCGACTATAATTATATTTTTGTCATTTATTGAAAATATAATTGTATATAATTGGTTTTAAAATATCTAAACTATGAAATTATTTTAGATTTTATTAATCTATATTTAAATAACTGTTACTATTATGGCTTGAATTTGAATGTATGATTGAAGGTTGCTATTTTCATAAATAAACAGAAAGAATAGCAATTTTCTAATTCCAATTTAAAATGAAGCAAATAAAGTGGAATGAAAATTTTGGGAAAGATACTAGATCAATTTAACTACTTTTTATCTCTCAAGTTCTCATTTTATTTTGCTGCTTAGCAATGCTATTCAAATTTTTCTAAGCTATTACGGGAATGTATAAATATATTTTGACAATTTATTTTAGAGAGAGTGGGGGAAGACAGCTATCAATTACTCATAAATAATAGAGCAATGCAGATGAAATATGTGCTATATGAGTGCGCAGAATAAGAATCTCTCACTTAAGCATCTTGGTAAGATATACTTAAACATACTCACTATTATCATAGAAGTAAAGAAGAGAAGGACCCGAAAGGTTAAAAAAATGTAAAACAAAATATAAAAAAAAATGATCAATATTTGCATTTACGATTTTGGGAATTCTAACTATCTGCTAGAGTTGTATACTAATCAAGCCCTCTATTTAATTGTATTTTATTTATGAAAATAGAAACCTTAAATCATGCATTCATATTCAAGCCATATTTTAAATGCAACTCTCTGAGGGATTTAAATTTTATTGTATTTTATTAGCTTAAATAATATTAATAATTTAAGCATGATTTTTTTAATTGTTAAAGCTATATTAAGAATGTTGTTAATAACGTAATGGGAATAGAAAAATAATAAATAGGTACATTAGGGAATTCATCAATTAGATATATAACTGTGAGTCTTAATATCAATAAGAGATTAATTAGTAAAATTTTAATTAAAGGCATCTGTTATATTAACTTACATCACGTTAAAAATTTTAGTAATGGAGAATTTTTCTCTCGTATATCCCTACGCCCACTTATTAAATTTCTATCTTAATAATTACCAGGCCCACCAACCACCCTCGGCCTGCACAAAACCTAAAAGAAAGCAAAGTAAGGAAGAAAAATAATTACATAATTTTTGACTTACTCGATTTTCTTCAGAATAATTTTCTTAATTTTTTATATTTGCGGAACTCTATACTACATCGCTTCTGAAATATTTTGAGTTTTTAATTTTCTTTGCTTGATCTCTAAAAATATATTTTTTTTAAATAAAAGAAGGATATTTACTTACCTAGTTGTAGTTGTCTTGCACGTTTTGGGTGGTGGGTGGGCTTTGGAATTATTAAAATTGAAAATTAATGAGTAGGGCCCAGAGGGGCATAGAGTGGGGGAAAAAACTCCATATCTAATTTATTTAATCTGATGTTAGTCAAATATAGGTGATCTCTATATTTAAATTTTTGACTACTAAATCTCTTTAATTACTTTTTTTTACTTACTGTTGTATGATTACTGGCCTTAATACCCCTTAGGGGAATCGTTAATTCATTCATTACTTATTCGTTAACTAATCAAAAGTTTGTTATATTTCTACAATTTCAAAAATCAAGCTTAAATTAGTAATAGTTTAATTTTATAAAAACCCTATTTCACTCAAGCCGGCAAGTACAATGGCAACCCATTTTTAACCTTCTAAGGATGAATCGAGCATAGTTATTGTCATGATTTTATAAAGGCTAGAACAAAATATTTGGAGTTATCTTTTAGTGTTCTTAAGTATTTTATATATTACAATTCAAAAGATGTGGATAATTAAATACTCTCAATCATCAATTCGAATTTAATGACTCTAGTTTATTTGGAGTATAAATTTTCACACCTAAATAATAAAAGTTGATGAAAATAAGTATATTAATGGGAAATAAAAAATAAAAGTGGCTGTTAAATATTAATTTTACGTTTTAATTATTACCAGTAAATCAATTTTTTCTTTTCATAATTTTTTCTTTTCATAATTAAGGCTTCTTGAAGTGGGTTGAAGGAGATATTTCTTGAGAAGTCTGTTAAATTCTCTAATTTCATGGCTGATTAATTGTCTTAAACATCTATAACTTTTGAAATACTCCTTCAATAAAAAAATATAATTATATTCAAATTAAATAAGCCGTCATAAAAGCCCCTTTATGTACAACCTGCCTCGCATTTCAATGACTTTAAATTTGGAAATTCTCGCATATAATAAAATTAATTGTATACCAATTTTTTTCAATTCTAATTATAAATTTATTCTTCTCCCATGACATATTTTAGATATATAATTGTTACAAGTATAGTCAGAAAATATTTGCTTATCAAAATAAGTAAGAAATATTATTTCTTAATTAAGAATTTTCAATTTCAAACCTCATTTTCGTAAAGACAGCAGGAAAAATAAAATCTAAATTAAATAAGCAATCGACAAAATTCCAACATTTTTTAGCTAAGTAGAACTTATTTATAAGGACAATAATTTACAATTCTTAAATTAATTTTTAATTCAGATATTTAAAAATATTTTACCTTAAATACAAATTTTAATCACCAAGATTTGTCAAAGTTTTTTGAATATAATAATGCTCTTACACTAAGAAAATGAATTGACACTTCTTTAATAATATTAGTAAAAATTGAATAAAAAATGTTTAAAAAATAAGAATTTGGTATTTTAAAAATTAGAAATCGCTATTCTAAACTGCAAGTCATTGATGTCTTTTAAGAATATAAATGCTCTATTAAAATTTAATTTAACTGTTTAATGTACTCTCATGTATACCACATTAAATTAAGCTTTTTACATTTATTATTTTAGCTTAAATTGCTTTGCTCATGCCTCCAAATAATTACATAAAATTATATAAGATTTTAATTTTACATTATAAATTTTTATAAGTATTAATTAAGTAAAATTTAAGATAAATTAAATTCTCTTTGTAAAAGAGAGTAAATTATAGGGCAGTGAAATTTAAATTGTCTTGTATAGGTATTAGGAAACCACCACATTATCCTTTAAGAGGAGTAAATTAAAGTTTAGGTATCAAGCCAGAGCAGTCAAGTAGTTTTGAGTTGCAAAAGAAGGATAAACTTCCGTGACAAGGAATGGCACAAGATTTATCATATTCTTAGAAGCATTTTAAATTAAATTATAGTAAGAAGCATCTTTTTAATTGAAGTTAGTTGATAAGACATTTTTTTTATAGGATATATATTATTTTGCTTATAGGGGCCCAGCAGTGACGTCGCGGCTAACATGCAATTACATCGACGAGGGTGCTTTGGGATCCACCATATTTAGTACCCAAACTTCGGACTTTGCCTCTAATTCTGATGGCATTAGAATTGTGCCGGCCCTCCCCGCAGACGTTCCGACTATGAAGGAGTAAAGTCAGGATGTTTAACGTCGTAATCCATCGAACGCTCTGCATTAAAAACCGAGCCGCAGAGGATGGCGATCTGAGTGGTTTTCTTTGTACCGATTAGCAATCAACCAGAGGTCCATGCTGGTGCTCTTTCACTTAATCTGTCTAGAGAATCTCTTGCAGGGTGTTATCTTGCCAATGGTAGTAGCCTGCATTCCTCTCATGTTTTAAGTTGTTTGTGTATTTGTATTGCTAAATTAGAAAGTAGGATTCTTTAGATACTTGCGCTTCCTCCACGAGTTGCAATATTCACAGCCATTTATTCACTAACTTTCTAATTTAATAATTAATAAGAAGCAAAGAACAATTTCAAAAGAATTAATAATTTTAGAATTCAATTTCTATAGATCAGAGAAAAAAATATAGTAAAATCCATTAGAAAATTTCTAATCTCAAGCTTACATTTTAAATATGATATTTTTTACATAAGATGATATCAAGCCTCTATATAAACAAAAGAATTGATTACAACATCGAATTATGATAGAGTTTATTGAATGCAAATCTCTTAATTTTTATTTATTAGCCCATTATCCAAAATTAATTAAAATTAAATGTCCTCCTAGATTTTAGAAAACCTAAGTTTTAAAATATATTGCAATACTAAGTAAAATGTTGGTATAATCGCCTCCTTTAATGCTTAAAAAAATATTAAATTTGATTTATTTATTAACTGATAATACTTTATCAGTTAATAAGTATTTTAAATTAAAAGCTGAAGTAAATCAAATTTGGAATCCATATGATTGCCATAATCCAAAATTCGACTTGTGCCAGAACTGAAAAAGTCTCGAAGGTTTTAATAAATACTCCATTGGTAGGTGCTTTGTCCACAAATGCCAGGGCAATCATAGAGAGTGCATTCATCAAGAAGTTAATGTATAAACTTACTCTAATTTAATTTAATTTTATCTTCCCTTTACTTATAAATTTTACTCCAATCTCGGTGTATGCAAAGTAAGTAAGCAAGAATCCAATCACCCAAATTCTCCAGATAATAAAACCAAAGTCCTCAAAGAAATTCTCCACCTTGGCCTTTACTGATAATTTCTGAGCTTGGGTTAAATTATTCTCTGACTTTTGATTCAAAGGTTATCCCTTAGTGATAAAGGATATAAAAGTCTCAAACTCTTCACTGATTTTAATTTCCATGCCTTGAAGTCCTGTTGGTATATCATTGGAGACTTTGTTTATTAAAGAATTGCCTATTGTAAGAATTCAAATATTATTTTAAGGAAGTATTAATATTTGAAGATTTAATAGGCGGATGTCTCCTAGCAAGGCAAAAGCAAACGCAATCCATCTCTCAAGTTAAGTTGGTATTTCTAGCATTGAGTTAAATTTGAAAGAACTAAAAGTGGTAGCAAAAGTTTCTTTTTAATGTGTAGAACTTGAATTCAAATTATTTATTTAATGTAGCTTTAACTTTGTCAAATTTATACTGATTCTTCTAAAAATAAATTTGTTTAAATTACACTACGGCGATTTTCCCTCAATTTATATTAAATTAATCGAATTTTTAAACGCTTATTGAGTTAAGTAGACACTATCTTTTAAGACTAAAGATACATGTGGGTTCATTAATTTCCCTTCAAAATTATTTAAATTTCAATATATATATTTTTTACAAATTTTAGAAGAAAAAAACATCATGAGTTCTTATTTTAGTTCGAGAAAAATTCTGCCATTATATTTCAAATGATAAATTTTTCGCATTAGTTTTAACTAAGCTTCTATTTTCTAAAATTATTTAATGAATAATATTTTGAAAAATAGATGAATTTAATTAAGATTAATAAATCTATTATGAGAAGTCCTAATTTCGGCCTAGCCATCCTTATTTATTTAAGTTTAAAAATAGAAATATATATTTAATTTAAATTTTGACTTTAGAAGGGCTATCTACATAAATAATGCTTAAACTATAAATTATTATTTTAAATGCGGTATTGCAAAAAATAGCAACAAAGTGCATTACAAACAATGACCTAGATAAATCCGTGTACAAAAACATTTAATTTATGAAATAAACTTGGTATTTAGCTCCAAACATATGTGCTAGTAACAATGATAATTTATATGGAGACTTCTTCAGGAATCAGCAGAAAACATCCAATTACATTTCCTCAACCAAATATTATTGAAAGGAATATAATATATTCTTTTAGCCATATAATAAGAGTGAAGAATATAATTTGTAAGAATAGAAGGAATCCATTCAAAATCCCATCATAAAGAAATTAAAAGTGAATGTATAGTTAATTAGATTATTAAGGAAAAGATTTAAGAAAAAAATGGAGTTTAAGGATTTTGAGAAGAACTTATCAGATAACAAAACTCAAAAATGATATATGGGAATCTTCAAATAGTTTATAAATAATTTCAAAATATAGGCTATATGTAACATTATAAATGAGTGAATTGAAAAATTTGTTAGACTTAATTTAGAATAACTGTGATAATATTTTTTTTTAATTTCTTTAACAGTAAATATAAATAGATAAAAAATATGATTTTTAAAAAGATCTAAATTTAAAATCATTGTCATAATTATATTTTATTCTGACGAAAAGAAAGAATGAATAAGTGATTTCAATTGTTACCATTTCACAGAAACTCATTTATTATTTTAATCAATTTCTATTATATTTATAAAAAATAAATTAATTGTGCAGCTTAAATCAATTTATTCTCGAATGATGGGTTTCAGGGTTTTTATTTATGATTATTCTTTAATGAAGGTAGTTACTCATCTTTATTCTCTTTATAGTATGACTTTTCTGCCTGTGTCTCTGTTTGTGCAGTTCACTCGAATTACCAATATATTCTACCTTATAAATGCAATTCTTCAAAGCCTTCCCGATATCATAAATATTTTTGTTTATCAGCACAAATAACAACCTGGCAACTATTATTCCCTTGACATTTGTGGTTGTCATCGGCATGTTAAGAGAATTAGTAGCTGACTTAAAACGCTTTTAATAGGACAGAATCACCAACAATCATCACATAAAATTACATTTTATAAGCTGCTCGTTTAAGTATCTATTATTTATTGATTGAATAGAAATTATGAGGTTTTGATAGATTGAAATGACCTGACCAAAACCAGATAAATTTAAAGCTCTCAAATTAAAGTAGGAGACATTACAGCTGAGAATTATTTTAAATGCAGTATTTTACAAATTAATAAATAAAAATACTTCAAAGGAGTGAGTAGTTTATAAAACATTAAATCTCTATTATTTCTTTTATTGACATCTAATCCTTTGTATTTTTTCCTTAATCCTATATTTTCTGTTGGGCTCAGAGTTTAATGATACAATATTAGAAAGAAAGAAAATGCTATTTGGACTTTTAGAATTTTATCACTTATATCCTTCCCAATGTCTACTTTATATATTTTGATCAATTAAACAAGAGGTGATGGTACTTCAGATAAGAATTAATCTACGATTTATTATTTAACAAAGCTATTTTTAAATTTAAATCCTGAGCTATATTCTTCTGAAAGATGAGTAGCAGGTGCCAGCTGATTGCCTTCTACTTTCAGTAGGAAAATTTTATCCTGTATAACCGCATTAAGGAGATTTATTACATCCTCGAAGCGAGGGCCCACACCAAAAGGAGCTAAGGATTAAAATTGCTTCAGAAAACTAACCTAATCTAATCTCATCTAAAATTAACAGTGTTTCACCACTTAATGATATAAACTAAAAATAGAATTCCCCATTGGGCTATTAACTTACTCATTCAATGGTTGAGGATGAAGAGTCGCAGAGGAAGTTTGAAGAGAAAAATTTAATTGAAAGTTCAAGCTAAAACTATCAACAAGAATCTAATGCAGCAGCTTTTTACTTAACAAATTTCTCATTATTTTTAAGTTTAGCTTAGTGTTTCATTTAAACTGCTTCACTTGATGGAGAGAAAAATCTCAAGCCCAAGATTCCTATAAGAGAAATCAGCTCGAATCTTTCCTCCATTTTAAGAACTTAGAGCTAGTCGACATATATTTATGTGATTATTATTAATTTAATTTAAGCTCAGAGAAAATGCTTGTAACTTGTGGCGAACCCTCAAAAAATCTTTACGAATTCAAAGGCATCCTTTAACTTGCATAGCAGAACTAAGAATAAAGAAGTTTTGAATTAGATATGAAACAATTCATTCATGCTGTAAGATATTTTTTTGCTTACCTCATACATTATTTTCACCAACTCAGATTTATGTAACTTATTTTAGGGATCCATTATTAAGAATTCAGATCAACTATTTGCATTAGTACTATACACAGGGAAGCATACTAAAATCTTTCTCAACCAAGGCAAATATCATTACAAGCAGTCCAATCTAGAAAGACAACTAAATTACATTATCTTAGTGAATCTGTTCATACTAATCGCTGTGACAGGGATAATGGCTGGCCGAGTTTATCGGCTAGTCTCAGATAAGGGTTAGAAGATGAAGTATATTTTCCCTGAGAGCAAACCAGACGCCACTTATTGGGCTTCGAATGCTCTAGGCTCATATTATATAATGATGAATTCTATGCTTCCTCTTTCCATGGTAATCTCTCTTGAGATAGTAAAGACTTGGTACACCAAATTTTTTGAATAAGACCTTCAAATGATAGAGATAGACAAAGTAGAAGGTTTGATGCAGGCTTGTAGAGTACAGAATCTCACTCTTCATGAAGAGCTAGGAAATATAAACTACTTGCTTTGCGATAAGACTGGTACTCTGACTTAGAACGAACTCATTTTTAAATCTTTCTGCTGTGAGAAGGATACTTATGATTAAAAATTAAATTATAGTTTCTATATAGAAATAATGATGCCTCATAGTCTCTCTAAGAGTTTTGCAAAATGAGGGAAAGCTCGGAAACTTTCAAAAATTTCATGCGATGCATTTGCATTTGTCATGATGTTCTCAAAATTAGAAATTAAAAAGGAGAGGAGTAACTCTCAGGATCATCTTAAGATGAGCTGGTACACTTAGAATTTATGAAATAATCGTAGTTTGTGGAATTCAAAAGCAGAGATTCCAAAGAGATCAAAATAGAAATTGGTGGAAAATAAGAAACTTATGAGCTTATCAAAGTTTTTGAGTTCACATCAGAGAGAAAAATGATGAGTATAATTGTCAGAAATATAGAAACCCAAAAGACTTATATCTTTTCTAAAGGAGCTGATGGGAGCATAATTCCAAGATTATAGGAAGTTAGTGAAACTGATCATATCACAATCCAATAATTAGAGAAATTTAGTTTGCAAGGGCTAAGAACTTTAGCTTTTGCATTTAGGGAAGTCAAGGAATCAGAACTTGGCGAACAATTAATGCAAGAAGAATTTGAGAAAAATCTGACGTTAGTTGGAGTGACTGGAGTTGAAGATTTGCTTCAAGAAAATTTAGCTGAGTGCATCACTGACTTTAAAGATGCGGGGATTAAAGTTTGGATGCTGACAGGAGATAAAGGAGAAACTGCAAACCAAATAGGCTTAATTAATTTAGAGGTGATAATGAATGAAATTTTCTCTGAATTTAAGTCAGTTATTTGTAAATTGAGGATATAGAATTTTAAACCATACAATATTTACTACCTTGTATGGTAGAGTCAGAATTGCGATGCCTAAAATGCTAGTAAGCCAAAACTGAGGCTGATGCATAGCTCCTGAAAAGACAGCCATATATAGCCCACCTCCTGTTAATATGTTTTCGGCATAAACTATTATCGGCATGTACAAAGCCTGCGATATTATGTAGAAAGCTATAGTTGATTTGGTAAAGTTTCTTGTTCCAATCACCAGTATTAAGTGATGGTTAAAGCTCATGATTGTCATTATTGCGAAGCCAATAACATATATGTCTTCTGTGTGCCCATTTATAGATACGATAGATAGTTAATAAGAAGTTGCTGGTATGAAATATAAAGGTACACTTGCAATGAAAGTGTAAGCAAGCCAAAGCATATAGTGAAAGAAAGTCTTTCCTAAAACTTTATCTCTTACGTGTCCATAAATATAGAGAAAATACACACTTAATTTCGACATTTTATTTTAAAGTTTAGTAATGTGAAAGTTTGAAACCTATTGCTTCTTCATTACCAGAGTGTTTGAAAGATACATCTTAGTCTAGCAAAGCATAGTACACTATTGCGAGAGTTGTAATTCCTACATCATACAATGAATAGAATAAGTCTGAAAAGATGGAGGTAGCTGAGAAGCCATTATAATGGCAATAGTATAGTAGGGCGATGCTGTATAAGCTGTTCTTGTATACAAACCATTTAGAGAAATTTGAGAACCTAACTCCGAAGGATCTTCCATGCCAGAACAAAAGCCTCCTCAAATGCTTAAACTTAGGAACAGCATAGTCTGAAAACTGAGCTGCTTAAATAATTAACATAATGCTTAATTTCCTTCTTTGCCGAAGATTCCTACCCCAACATGAGCTTGTTAAATCATATTAACGTCATTGGCACCATCCCCTATTGCTAGAGTCACTGATTCCTATATTTTATGTTTCACAAAGCGCAAAATATCTGCTTTCTGTGCAGGCGAGCATCTGTAAATTACAATTGACTCTGCATCTTTGATTATTGAAGTTATTTTATATTTGAAGATAGAATTAAAATCAAAATAGGCTTGTCGTGTGGAATTATAAATAAAAATAGCTCTGTGCTGAAAATAGATGAGAGCTTTCTTTTATCAGAATAGGTCAAAGACTGGGATAAATTACTTTCTAGCCCAAAATAATGTTACTCTATCCTTATATCAGGAACAACACTAATAGCTCTAATGAAAAGTGAAAACGTAGATGAATAAAATTAAAATCTTATTTTAAATCATATTTAATGAAGCATCCAAGTTGACTTCAATAATTAAAGTATTTATGAAAGCTTAAAAACTTGAATATAGAATTTAAATATTAAAAGTTTCATAATTGCTTTTAAAGTTTCTTTGTAAAGATATTACAGTAATACTTACTTCAAAGCTTAGTATTGTAATATTAGAATTGAATGTTAAAAATTTTCCAGAAACCAATTTAATTCAATCAATTAATTAATTAAATATATATACTTGAATTAATCAATCAATTAAATCAATCATTATATGACCACTTGTA
>JAJKFJ010010787.1:0-13455 GCA_027382625.1 Tetmemena sp. SeJ-2015 | reverse complement strand
TGAGTAAGAATTTGAATTTTAAGCAAGTTCGTTCAAATATTTCTGCAGTGACTAAAGTTCCTTAGATGATTAGAGCATCTATGACTTTTAAAGAGTGCTACCTAAAGGTTGATGCTGAGAATACATCCGATAATTTTAGATGAGAGTAGTTGAGAGAGTCTGAGTGCGCTAATGACGATTGGGAGATATATTCCCATCGTCTATTTGTGGAATGACAGAATCATTTTAAACAAGTGTCTTTGAAGGATATGAGAGAGAGTTTATGTCTCTTCGTTAGTCTAATGTCTTAGATAAAGGCTGACTTCCATCTATATATATTTCAAATAGGATTTATTTAAATCAGCAAGAAATGAGAAGGAGTCTTCCTAACCTCCATCCTCTTCTACATTTTCATAAGAATTATAAGACATTCTCCTTTATGGAGGCTGAAAGTAAGATTTAGAATGCTGATGATGAGAGGCTTAATTTTTTCTTTGAAAATTTTGAAGCTTTTAGTAACCTCTATCATTTCCTTTAAGACCTTAGGATTTTAATATGAATTTATATGATTATAATAAGCTGAATAAGATTTGTTGAAACTTTGAGCTCTTTTATGAATTTCAAAGGGACTAACTTTTCCCGATGCCACTGCTTAGCTCTACATTTAAGTGCCATCTTGAGTTGAACCCTCGAAGATTGAAGCAATTTAAAAGTATAATTCTCTTAAAGCACTCTGCTTATTGTAATCGTGAAGTATAGTAGTTCTATTCCTGGCTCGTTTATCAATGAGCCCAGTGCTAGAATTCACACTTCTAAGGCTTGGATTACTTATCATCATATTCCTAGCATTCTCTGATACTCCTCCTGCTATTTCATTCGACTAAACTCTTCTTCATTTCAAATATTTACTAAATCAAGAAAATTCAAAAACTTAAATCTATTTTAATTTATTTTGGCCTAAATCTTGACTATGTGTTAAAATAAAAAATAAGAGGGGCAAAAATAATTTTAAGGAAAAAATTAACCTGATGTTTTTGCATTGAAATAAATTAATTTAAATGCTTCAAATTTAATAATTTAGTAATTCTAATTTATCAGCCTTAATAAGTAAATTATATCCTATTAAACTTGTAAAATTGATTAGAGGTTTGATTAGATAATTTATGATATAAATTTTGACTTTATTGGTAAGGAATTTCTTTATTTTCTGGAAATATTGAACATAGAATAGGTTTAGTTGAAACTGCTTATTTGCATTTAGTTTTGGGATTAGAGTTAGTCCATGATATACTGAGAATTATTTTAAAGCCTTCTGCTTGAAGGAATCTAGGATTATTTTGAAGATTCCTGACTCTCTATGTTTTTCAAATTCTTGATTTAAGTGAAAATATTCATTTACACTTATATATTAAATATATCAATTGATGTAATGTTAGACGGCACTTTAAGAAGTAGACTATGAAAGCTAGTTTTATCTATATTGGAAAGTCTATTGATTAATTATTGCAAAAATAATCAGAACTTAAATCTCTTTTAATTTTATGATTTGAGTAAAACATTTTAGTACAAAATAATAAAAAAGTTAAAATGAGGAAAAAAAATTAAAATTTATAAAATAAATTTTTATCAGAAAGGAGAATTAAGCAAAGTAGAAAGATTTATAGGGTAATAAAATCACAGCCTAAATTTGTATGATTCTTAATAGATAAGCTTTCAAAATAATTTTTATTTCACTTTTTCTTATAACAGAATTAATTTAGCTATCTGAACGCTCTTAAATTTCAAGTGAAAAAAATAAAAATTTTACAGTAAGCTAAAGCATAATATGCTAAATACAAACTACAGAAATATTTATCTTAATTTAAATTTTAAACTTATCTAAAATTAGCACTCTCCTTATTTAAATAGATACATATAATGTATAAAATATTGGCCTGATATTTTCTTTAGGGAAGGCACTTAAAATAAAAGCATGAATGTAAATTATCTTCCTCTGTGTGAATTATTTGCATTGTGTTCATTTTGGAAATCTTCGTTGTGGTAAAAATTAATTTAACCCTCTTTTTAGGAGACCTATTCTTAACTAGGCTCATCAAAAGACATTTGAGAATTTAAAGTCTCTCTGAATCCCTATGTTCCTTGACTTTGCTATCCCTGAGATTAG
Source organism: Tetmemena sp. SeJ-2015 (assembly GCA_027382625.1). Lineage (NCBI taxonomy): Eukaryota > Ciliophora > Spirotrichea > Sporadotrichida > Oxytrichidae > Tetmemena > Tetmemena sp. SeJ-2015. The sequence goes on along the minus strand of JAJKFJ010010787.1, from coordinate 11,312 downwards.
TTAAAGAGGTAGCCAGCATATGCTGACTTATTGGTCTTGTAACGTCTCTTTCCCCCGCTATTGGTGAGAGCAGTTAGAGATGTCTGCTGAAAATTAAGCTTCTAGTTATTTCGAGAACTCATTCCTCCTGGAGCAGATTGTAATTTAAAGAATAAGCATTTGATAAGGAAAAAATACACTTTACAAAAATTAATGTAAGTTAGTCAAGCTTAAATCTTATTACTAACTCATTAGAGAACTTAAGCGATTGTCAATATCATAGATATTATTTTGAAATTCCTGAGATTAATCTGCAGCAGCTTTCATAGTTTGAATCAGCTCATATTATCCTTTGCCAGGAGAAGAATTCATTCTTGATTAACTTTATAAGATAAGCTTTTAAATTAATGATTATGAGGTAGATTTTTAATGAAAGGACTGTTAGTTGAGAGACGAGTCAGTACTTCTCTACATCATTTGAGTTTGATTTACTCTGAAATCTCTGGCTGAGAGTGGGATGGAATTTTATTGCTGGCCGGATAAGAAGTGGGGATTATTAATTTGCCTCTGATGAGTTAGATTAGTAGCTGCTGAGCCTGAGCTCTTATGATTTGCATTTTGAATGTAACTAGTTGTGCTTGGTGCAAGAAGAGAAGAATGAGAAGAGGAAGAGTGCTAGCTGCTTGAATTATGCCTCTTCAAAGTTAATAAAGAATGATATAAGTAGATGACGTCATTTAGAGAGGGAGATTTATCAAATTCTGGTTGTTTTGAATCTCTTTCAAATTAGAAAGCTTAAAAATAAAGTACTCGTAACTAAGGTTCTTTGGCTGAAGAGGCGTACTCTAGACTTCTTGACTTGCTTGATCTAGTTGAAAATTTAAATTATCTGCCGAGTCTTAAGGCAAGGCGTCCTATCTCTGATTTTTATATGAATTGTCCTAAGCTTAGCTGGCAATCGGTTGTGAGGTCTGGGTAGACCCTCTGTGTGAAGATAGGTTTGATGAGTTCAAGTAGCTTGCTAGATTTTTATTTGGCTGAACGTTAAAGAAGCTACTGGAGTTGATACTCCCAACATAAAATATATAATTGATTAAGAACTCTTATTTTTCTGTTCTTAATTTCTAATGAAGGATGTAGCAGATTGATTCTAACCTATTTAACCTTGAGAGCTAGCGTTCATGGTACTTCTATTCATTATAAAATTAATTTAGTTTATTGGATCTAATTTATTTAGTCGAATATTAATAAACTTATCATTTATGCAAGACAATTGATACTTTTTACAATTATATATCAAATATGCTTATTATTTCTTTTTCAATTAGCATAAACAATATCAAATCTTAATATATTGCTTTAAAAATACTTGAACCCAAGTTTTCCGATAATCGCCAATAATTTTTTTATGTTTAAGAATTTTTTTGATATTATTTTGTCTATTCAATCCACCATTGGCACTTTGATTTGAAGATAGGAGATAGAGTGAAGAGCTGGAGCTATTCTAAGCTTAAACATAAATTATTATCTTTAGGCCCTGAGTTACTCTTAAATTGCGGGTCTTCAAGTCTGTTGTGACTCTCTTCGTTATTAAAGTGACTTGATTCATGTTAGCTTTCTCCATGATAGTTTGTTGTCTTTAAAAGCTGATTCTACGACATTTGAATAAATTATACTCTTTTAAATTCAAAATTCATTCTCTCTCCTTTTTTCAACACAATTTTCAATCATTATTCTGCTATCCTTGGATAACTGATAGATTTAATAATTTTCTTTAAAATAATATTTTTAAGACTTCATTCAATAGATAATGAGCGATTTAAAAATATATCTTTTATTGTTTAAATATAATCTAAGGGCTATTTAATTTAGAGAAATTTATGATGAGAAAAATTTAAGCAGAAAATAAAACATTTAACCCTCATGTAAAAGCTATTTTTTAATTCAAAACATATGATCATGAAATTTTGAGAATTATGCAAAAATAAAGAAGAGAACTAATTATTTAATTTTCAAGGACTTAAATCGTCTAATTGATCAATATTTTCTAAGAATTCAACAGTCAGTCATTTTTATTCAAATTCTTAAATCTATCTATTAACTTATTCCACATTAAACAGATAGTTTTGATCAGCAGTAGCTTTTTTTAACTGAAGAAGGTTCATTCACTTCTTAAATTTCCTCATTGTCGCTAGCTCATAAAAATAAAAGCAATCTATATCTTAATCTCCCAAAGAGAGTTTATTATCCTCATTCCTATCATTTCTTAAGCTTTTCTTCTTTAGTACTTCATTGATCATGTTTTCCTTTTATTACGAAAAGAATACTTTTTCTTCTTCCTCCTCTTCTTCTTTCACAAATAATGATATAAATTAAGACAATTCAAAATTATCTTATGGAAACTATCCAGAGGCCAAAATTTTGGGTTAAATAAATATAATCGTAATAGAGGGTAAATACTTTTGAGTTGCTCTTGCAAATCTACTTTATCTTACTAATAGGAAAGTTTCTGAGTGGTGGATTAACGTTGAATTTTTTAGAACTCAAATAGTGTCTTGTTGCTCAATAAGATAGAGTTCTCGTCGTTCAGAATTTTCATATATTCTAGCATACATTTAAAACAAAAAGAATTTATAAAAAGTCTCTTAATAAATGATTTTGAAAGTGAAATAATTTATATTCTTAAAAAGAAAATGATTATTTAATGTTCATTATGATTATAATTATTGTATATGTGTTTATTTTTGTCACATCTAAAGTTTTTACTCAAATAGGCTTTAATTTAATTATTGAGAGAAAAAATAAGAGTTCTATTGTATTAGCAAGAATATTATATGTTCTGATTTTAAGAAAAGTTTCTCATATAATAAATCTAAATGAATGCATATTTACTTTAATAAGAGTGACAAGTAGCAAAAATTCCATATTTTTTTAGATATGAAAGTGCCAAAATTAAAATATTTTTTTAGTTCTACAAATGATGCTTAAAAAATAATATTTGCATCATTGATAGGTTACCAGAATTGAAGAAGCACGTAAATTTAAAAGGTAAAATGCTATTATTTATAATATAATTAAGAGAATATATTAATCTGAGGCTGATTGAAAGCTCTCAATGAACAGTCTACTGAGCTACAGGAATAGAGACAGATACCCAGAATAGCAGCAGCTTAAAAAATTAATTTATCCCTTAAATTTTCCGGGATATTAATGAGAGAGATCAAGACGACCATTCCTTATTTATGGATTAAAAAAGTTTGATTTATAAATTAATTTTCATGTTTTATTGTATAATAAATTATATGACATACAAAAATATACTGTTAATGTTATTGTGATGTGGGTTTATATTCTCTTTCTATAAATGAATGAGAATAAATCTTAAATTTATTAATTTGATTTTATTATAATTAAAATGCATCATTTTTTGAATAAAAGATTACATTATAGAGTTAAATTAGTCCTCCTTCTATTCCTCTAATATTATGATAGGCTATAATAATTTGCGTTCTCTTTTTTTTGGAAAAAATTTCATACTCCAATAAAGCGGTATGATGAAACCTTTACCAATTGTTGAGATACTATCCGTTTAAAAAATAATTTTTTTTTATTTATCCAGTTAGGGGTAGAAAAAATAGTTATAAGGACTCTGACCAAATTTTTCTAATTTAAAAGTTTGACTTAAGCTAATATACTCAATCGGGTATTATTAAATCCATTTATTTGAATATAAATACAATTAATATCCCGTAAGTTATAGAAAGATATTTTGTAAAAAGTAAATGCAGATTCGTAGCTTGACTATACTTGATAAAAGAGAGATGATAAGTTTCTTATATATAATTTTTTAGAACTATTTTAATTGATAAAATTAGTGTTCCTTTAACTATAAATTATTCAAATAATTTTTTCTAAAATTTAATTAAATGCTTTATAACAAAGAAGAATTCTATATTCTATTAGATTAGTCCTATTTTAACTTTTCCAATTTCTGATAAATGTCATCTGCCAATAAAATGAAAAATTTTATAAATTTGTATTTAAATAAAAATCCAATACTTAATTAAAAAGATATACTCTAAATAATATATTTGCAAAAATATGGCTTGCAATTCTATGAATGGCTAAACATATTTATAACTTTTTCAATTAAATATATTATGATTTTCTTCTTGGCTAAAATCCAAAGCACTCTCTCATTGAAAATAGAGCATATATGTACATCATCATGATTTTATACATATTTAACATTGTTAAATAAAATGAATAAAGAGTCCTAAAAATTTAAAATCTAATTGTTTTTAGACTATAAAATTTGATATACTCTAAAGGTCTTTTTAATTAATTAATTTTCTTCCAAAAATGAGAATTAATGGCCAATTTCTGAAATTTTACTTAGAAATATGTTTAAATGGATATTAATTAAAGTAACTTAATAAAGTAACAAATTTTACAATTTCCCATATGCAGCCAAGTAAAATATTTTATTTCCGTGAAAAAAGAAATTACAATTTCTAATACATAATTTATTTATAAAAATAGTCCAAATGTTTTAGAATTAACAAAAAATTTCAAAGACTTATCAAACGCTTATTTATAAGAAAAGATTTTTAAATTAGTTTTAATCAGCCATATAACCTCCAGAAACATCGCAGTATTAAAGAGTAATCATATAATTTATATTAATATTTTTTATTAAAATGTATTTGGTATAACATAAAAATGGGATCAGTATTTTAATTAGAGAGTTAAAATATAAAATGATCGTATTCTTATATCTTATTTGAGATAAACCTGCTCTTTACTATGCAGTTTGATGTGTTAGAATTGAACAAAACAGTTTAAATATTTGCTTGCTCCTAATCTTGATCTATGAGTCTACTGTTTCAAAGCTTATGGCTCTTTATACTTTTTGACGAGTCCTGCTGTAAAACTGTTACAAATGTTATAAATTATTATAAATAGGATGATCAATTTCTTGGTGAAAATAAATAATTTAAATTTCAAATGCTTTAAACGCCTCTAATTTAAATTATAATTTAGTTTAAAATTATTTCAATTTGATCTATTTATTTTCTTCTGTTAAAATCATATGATCTCCAAATGCATCATTTTATTGGTCTAAAATAGATTGATCTGTAATATAGGGATGGTTAAAAATTTAACCCCAGCTAAGACGATTCGCTGTATCTATTTGAAGGCAGCTATTTAAGAATTAAAGTCCTAATTTTGAGATTTTCAAGCTTTTAGGCATTCTATATTCTCCAATATCTATTTTGGCTTTCAGATCTTTATGTTCGTCTGGATAAAAAGGAATATATCCAGTAAAATTTAAATTGATTTAAATTGATTGAGTAAGCATCTCATAGAAAATTATTCCAAGTGACCATACATCAGCAGTGTAAAATCAAATAAGTGAATTAGATTGTGGGTTGTAGAAATAAGATCAAATCCCTTTTCTTTATAATCTTTGTGAGCAAGAGTCTAATGATTAAAGATCTCTAATTGGCTGATTCTGATTAACTCTAATATTGATTGGTGTTTAATATAATTTTTAGAGCTATAATTAAAACTCTAATGTTTAATTGGATTTCTCTGTAGAGATCAATGATTAACCAATTGGGTGTCGAAATTTAATTAAAACCTAATCTTTTCCTATTTAATATCTAAAAATTATTGCCCCTTACTTCTTTCTTAAAGCCAGAGAATATTCTACTAGATTGTGATTTTTGCCTTTAAATTAAGCTTGATCTTATTTCTACAACCCACGATCTAATTCACTTATTTGATTTTAATTGTACTTTTAACTATTCCAGAGTTCAGGAGCTTTAGTTGCCTTGCTTCCCGCTTAAGTCTATGTTAAAAAATACATGGGCAAAAATGTAATTTATATAAAATTTAAATATCTGAGTGAGATCATCATAATCGAGGTATCTAGAGTATCCAAGATCAGCAATCTTGATTTCAAAGGGGACTTTTGTGAGATCTATTTCTTTAAAAAATGCTCTAAGCTGCTCTTTTCTAAGCTATTGGTCAAGAATTCGCTCAATTTGTTTGATCTAATCTATTTATTACTTGGTTGGAAAGTTGATGAGAATGTTTTATAACTTGATATCACGATGAATGATTTTCTCTTTGTATAAATCCTCAAAGCCATGGACAAGTTGTTGCATGATGAGTCTCACTTCTTGCTCTTTGAAGTAAGTCTTCGCTCTTTTCATTTTATCTAGAGAGCCCCCATTGCAAAGTTCTGTTATCAGGTAGTATAATCAAAATGTTATAGATGACAATTAGCTGCATAAAAGAATAACATGAATTAAATAGGATAGAGAAGGTAATGCTTATTCAATTAGAATAAAAAATAGCAGTAATTTAAAAAATAACATATTGCTTTAAATATTTGCAACATTTTAATTGGAATGCTAAAATCAGATAAAAGTTATTAACTAAAAAAAACAATAAGGCTATAACAGATAAAGTCTATTGGTGCGAAAGTAATTACTCTATGTTATGAGTATTAAAAATATTGGTCCAAAAATATCAAAATTTTAAAGCGAAAAAGTGAAGTGGTCCTTAAATTGTAGAATTAAGATTTAGCTTAAAATAGTGTGAAAAATCATCGTCAAGAAGAAAAATGTCAATCGTTAAAATTAAAGAAAGGAGGTGGTATTTCTGAGTTATTAAATAGGAAAAATATTAGGTCTTAATTAAGCAATGCCACAAAATTGGTTCATCATTTATCTCTACAAACCAAATAATTTGTTAATTTATGAGAAATTAGTCACCTCTTAGGATATAAATAAAACATGTGCAAACCAATTCCTTCGAACAAGAGTCAGCCCGGTACTTAACTATTCAGATTATAGCGTTAATCTCACTCATGTAGTTTACGGGAACATAAAAAAAAGTTGAAAAATAAATACTGGCTCATTTATCAGTTTTTTTGGTATTCTCCTAATTAAACAACTAAAGTAATTAACTTCACTATCATTTTTGTATTTTGTCTAATTTACTTCAACCTTATCGATATTAGTAGCTTCCATTACTCCTTTTACCTTCAAAATGAATAAAGAGAGTGCAAATCTAGAGTAAATAATACATTGAGAAATATTACTAATGTTCTCTACCTCCGTTTACCATAATATACGGTGGATAACTTAATAAAAACGTTTGCCCCGCTCTCTTTACTCAAAGTCCAAATGTCCCCCCCGAGCTTCTTTCCAATTTTGACTCGAACACCGGGAATATTTTAACTTTTTAAGTTCTTAGATCTTTTATTATTTTTGATTGGAAATATAATTGGTTAAATTATTGGACATAAAATTAAATATTTTAATTGCATACCATATTTATTTTTTATCTCCATTGGGAAAATCAAAGCTAAAACAGTAATATTAAATGCAAATAATATTTATAAGCAGATTTAATCATAAATTTAAAAAATTTTAGAGATATAATTTTATATAATATTTTAACATTTTCAAGGTTATAGCAGAAAAGGATTAAATAAAATTTATATACAAGTTATTTTCTGAATCATAAAAATAATTTATTTGAAAATATTTCCTTGAGCTCAAAAGGACATCCTTTATTCTTATCACATTTTTAAATTTACAAAAAACTTAGAAAAATTTTAAGAAAAAAAGAAATTTATATCTTTTAAATTATAAGCTTAAGAAATCTCGAATGATTTAGATATAAAGCAAAAGATTAAAAAGAGAGACTATATATTAACATTAGATAATGTCACAACTCATTTCTGGATATTTTAAATTTAATATTCCATAAGAAGAAGAATACTATATAAGATCCGAAGAAATTTTAAATTTATATGGTAAAAATTAATTCATAAAAATGCAAAATACTGAGACTACAGTCAATTTAAATTAAAACTATTATGATACACTTGTCTTCAATTTATATTGTCAGTTTAGATAGAATTTCATAATAAAAAATAAAGGCTTTCGTCTATTAGAGACTTAGATAAATTCCCTCTAAGCAATTTATATCTTTGATTAAAGATGAAACTTTTGAAATAAAGAAATAGATTTTTTATTAAATAAAAAATGAAATTTAGGAGGGTTGATAGCCAAAATCAAAATAAAATTATTACGATTATACCTGCCGTTCGATCGGACATTAATTTAAGAACTTTATTCTTTTAATCTTTTTGAGCGCCTCAGAGTTATGGCTGAAACAAATTTTGAGATAGTTCATATCTAAAAAATTTAATTCTTGCGCTCTCTGTAATTGATGTGATATAGAGAATCTTATAGAAGAAATACAATTAACTTATTGATTGACTGTCTTAAGTGCTGCAGATTGGCAAAGTAACAACCAAAATTTTTGCTATTCCTAATTTTTATTTTAGCAAATCATTTATTTTAATTGAATTCTCATCTGTAGCTAAATATCAAAATAATTTGAGCAATTTAATGGAAAACTTAATTCAATAAGTGCAAGCTAATAAAAAAGATATTTAATTATGATTTCGGTCAATATTTTTTTAAAATTAAACATTTGGGCTGTCTACCCTAGATAGGAGCTCTACTTCTTTCTTAACACCTTCATCATTTTCGTTAAATTATCTTTAAATAACCTTGACAGCAAATATTTCTTGAGTTTTTACAGATCTGCAAATGTGAACTGCTCCAAACGTTCCTTTTCCTAAAACTTTTTATTCGTCGAAAGAGTAAGTTTATTCTTTTGATTGTATGTATTTTAATTTGTTCTTTCTAATGTTCAAATCTCCTGCTTTCTATTCAGAATCAACTTTTGAAGGCTTCATTTCCTTACTTATTTAAATTATTCGAAGGATATTTTAATCGAGAGATAGTTAGAAAGTAAAATAGATCATTTAAACTTTCATAATTGAAATATAATTAATAGAATAGACTCGAGGTATTTACCACATGGTTTAATGGCACATTTTAGCATAAATGTTACAGTGGCCCAGAAATATGACTGAAATGAAGGCATTGCATTCTAGTTTCAGGAAGTAGCCATTAGTTCTGAGAACTGTGGCTATTTCGATATTTATCCTCCTCATCTTAGACTTATTGCCTCCTGTCTTAACTTACTCAAAGTAGATCAATTATTTAATTCCCAGTTTTAAAGTCTTTAAGTGTGGAATCAGACTCCCGCATCTTATTAACTAATTTTTATTTTATAATTGGTTCCATCTGGGATATGTTCATTCTGATTTTGAGGTTCTCGAGAGGTCATTATAATATTTAGCCATTAGACGGAGAATTATAATGCCAATAAGAGAGTTGTCAGTTAGAAAAAAAACTCATCATTAATTTGAGTAAGCTTTTATTCTCATAAAAAATATGTTTAGTTGGCAAACTCGAGTGATATATATATTAAAAATCAAAATATCTCACATATAAATTCTTTATAAAAATTAATTAAGAGATTTAAATTAATTGTAATCATAATTTTGGGTGAGATATTTTTAATCTTGACTTTTTTTATATTAATATTTTCAAGTAAATCAGACTTTAAAATGATACGGATTATTTTGAACATTTAATTATTACCTCTTATTTCTACTTTTTAACCATTTAGATTTTCTATAAAAGCAAATCTAATATCCAAAAATATTAATCTGGTTATTTTTACTGAGGGAATTGTTTAAAGTTAATATTTATAATTTTTGAATCCACAGACATATTTATCTTAAACTATTGATCAGAAATCAAATGAGTGATTGATTTCATACATTAAATTTTATTTTTATAAAAAGCTGAAAATTCTTAAATTGGCCTGAATTTTGGTTTTTTTATTTTTTTAATTAAAATAAACTATAATTTCATTAAATTAGGTTTCTACCTGAACAAAATTATGATACATAAAGAGATAAATATAAAGAAAAATAAAAAATTTAATTATGAAATTTTATATTCTTATTTTTAATTTAATTTTTCATTTTTAAGATATAGACTCTTACTTAGAATTTTAGAAAAAATGATAAATTAATTATTTTTTTATAAATTAGCATGATAGCCAATTTAATATTTAAAATAAAGTTTATAACAAAAGTATAATTTCTCTAAATTATATTTTTACATTAAAATTTATACACTAAATATATTAAATTATACCTGAAAGTAATTAATCATTCTTTTAAGAGATCCTCTTTTTTTTAATTTTTAATCTCTATCTAAGATACTCTAATTTTATTATAAACTTTTCTATGTTTTATACTCGTAAACAATATTTTAACCGGATATGTGCTAATTTAAGTTGAATTATATTTCAAAAGTATAGAGAGAAAATTAATAAAAAGGATTATTCGCTCCTTTTTAATTGCTAATTAAGCTTTAAATATTATTGTTTTAGGGAAGTAAGTACAAAAGGTTAACATTAAATCGATGAAGTTTTAGCTAATTCATTTACAAGGTCGAAGAAGGGATTACTACTGATCACATCATATGCTTTATCTAGCTCATAAGAAATAGAGACTACTTTGAAAGATCAGTCAGCTCATCCTCAAACAAAACAAAAATAATGATCATAATTGTAATTAACAGCGCCCCATTAAAATAATTAAGGGCCATGAATGCACCCCCCATTGAAGGCCTTTTCGACTGTACTAGCGCTGCTGAAAAAGAATGTAAACTGCTAGATATTCGAAAATTTCACAATTTGACATATTATTTAACTGAATTAGATTAAAAAGCTTTTATTTTTTTTCATATTTTCCATAAATATTTGAGATATTCTTACTTTTATTGAGCATGTCTCGCTTTATTTCTCACTGATTAGCTTGCTCAAAGAGCTTGTCAGTATTACTGTATTGCTTCACTACATCAACTGGATTAGAGGTCAGATCTTCCTTGTCCAGAAGTCTAATCTGATTGTTTCTTTATTAGGGCTTGCCCTGCACATTCACTTCTGCTGATGCCTAAATTTAAGATCATTCCTAATTTAACGTACATCGTTTTATTTATCATTATAATGCAAAATGCATTACTATAGTTTTGCTATTTACGCTCAAGTTCTTGAATCTATCTCATGATTTCCTCTTGATCAAACATAAAGTTTTAGCCACTTCCAGATGAATGAGCATTCAAATCCTTATTTAAGTAGACCTTCTGGCTGCCATTAGCTCGTTAATTAGAAAAAAATTGACCCAAAATTTAAAGCTGAAACTTTTTCCCAAGGTTACTTTTCCTCCTCATCTTCGTCCTAGTAGAAGCGTTTCTTATCGTTTTCTTGTTTGTTGTCTAAAAAACCCATGCTCTTCTCTAATTCACTCTCTACAAAATATTCAGACTAATAAAAGTCACTTAGTGTTTAAATTAATGTCTCTTGGTTCCCACTTTGGT
>JAJKFJ010010784.1:0-13457 GCA_027382625.1 Tetmemena sp. SeJ-2015 | reverse complement strand
TCTCCTGTTCTAGTTTATGGAAATCAGGACTGCGTTTGAATTTTTCAAAGTGTACCTTTAGCTTGTCAAGTACAAATGCAAACAGCTCTATGAAGAGATACATATTAAGGTTCTGCTCAAGAGTCTGCTAGCTTTAGAACTTCTCATCAATGGCTCTTGCAACGTCTCTGTGCACTTGTAAGTAAAACTTGCCATCTGGTCTGAGATATTCATTATATATGTAAACTGCCTTTTCATATTTCTCCTCTTCACTTCCGCTTTGATCATTGGAGTTCGTGGCACCTGCATTCAATTCATCTGAGCCGCATGCCTTTTCGTAATAGCGGAGATCTGCATAGAGAGAGAAGTAAATTGGCGCATCAGGGTCTTCAACTGATCGATCAAGATAGTCATAGAAGTACTCACTTGCTATGGGTATGATTAGCACCATGTCAAGACTTTCAATACTGCCAACTGATGGAGGCAGCAAGATGTAAGAATTATTTTGATAGCTCTGATAAAGTGGTTGCACCGATGAAACTAGACAAGTGAGTAAGTTTCTCAGTACTAAGACGAAAGTCAAAAACTTCCAATTCTCTGGAGAGAATATGAACACTCATCAATCTATGATGAATTGGAAATTGATTGAAAATCCTTAAATACAATTCATTGGTTTTATTTAACTGTTGTTGTGAGGTAGCTAGACACAAACCATATTAGGAATACAATTTGAAGCTCTCTGCGGATACTGAAGTCCTCTTTGATGTTAGTAAGTTTGTGAATTGAGTAAAGTAAGCCAAGGCATTCCAAAAAGTGGAACACTAAAAATTAAACTATGATATAGGTGAGGGATGCGTTTAGATGATCTTAAAAGTACTTATCTATCTATTATTCATCAATATAGCAAGCGTCAACATTATAGGAAGGAGTATAAACTGACTCACCTGTGCCCTTTCCTCCAATAGCATATCCCAAATACAGACAAGTTGTGATTATTGTCAGTAGTAAGATGAAAAATAAATCTAATCTTAAATTTTTTAGATGAAGAGGATAGAAAGCTTGATAAGAGCAGTCTCCTTGATATACTTAAACCAACGATGAGGCTTGCGTTTCTCTCTGAAGTAAAACTCTTGAGCCTTAAAAATCACATAAAGTCTCAGACTTCTCAAATAGTAGGGCAGCAAGCTCATAGGTTCCCAAATCAATATTAGAGATAATCCCAAGAAGCAATTCAAGTAAGAGATACACATAAGCATTTACAAAAATAAAATTGAGAGATGCCATCCATTTTACAAATTAAGTCGTCTCTATTGTTATCATGATCTAACATACAGCCATAAAAGAGCATTTGCTACAAGAGCATAACAAGGCAGAAGAGTAGGTTTCCGATAGTCGAAAGAATTATGAGATTGGGAGATCTCTTTTTGAGAGGCTGATGTCCTCGCCTTTTGCACAGCAAGACTAAAATAAGTACTGCGAAAACTAAGATTATTCCGAATGCAACAGAACTACAAATAAATAAAAAAGTGCTACTTTTAACTAGTGATCAGTAAGGGAAGATAGCTTTTATCTATTGGATAAATTATTAGGCAATACATGAATATCTTCAAATATCTATAAATATTTTAGTCAAAGTGCTGCAGTTACTGTTATTGGAATGTTTAGTTCGTTGATAACTCATAGAGTAGAGGTGTTGCTATAGGATTTGAGTTTATGCTGCTTTAAGGTTTAGAATGACCTATCATTTTGCAAATTATTACAATTTCAACTCACTCTTAAACAATTCTTTCTTCTTATTGCTAACATTAAGATTTTTATTAAGGAATTTTTTTTCTCAGTAGTTCGAATAAAATAAATTAAATCAAAAGGCTAGAGAGAAGAATAGAGTTGAGGAAAATAACTAGATAAATTAGTAATCTTAAAATGTCTCAACAGAACCAACATCAACTGCAGCTGTAATAACAACAACAGTTGCAGTCAGTCTCTCACCTCAATCATAATTCCCATTCAATCACTGAAGAACTTGCAATCAATACTCAGTTCTCACAGAAAACTCAAGATCCAAATTTATTATCCCCTCATATGCACACTCGTTCTACAGATAAACGTCTCAGCAAACTTGCTAAGCTAATTAATTTTTAATTTTCTTGCGGCAGACTCTCCATCTTAGCCTGTTGTTCCGCAGAAGAATTTCAAAGTTTATTTGAAAGTACTTGCCAAGTCAAGCAACTTCCTCAAGATAAACTACCCACTAAATCAAGTTTAGATTTAAGACATATTCCAGCCTGGCTCTAACAAAACCTATCAGTTTGACAAGATCTTCAATGAATATGTAAGTAACAGACTTTTTCTTATATCTCTGTCAAAATTGATGGAATAAATTTTCCCAATTAGCTAGAGCTGTTTCATTTAACTGTTCTTTGGTGAGACTATGGATGTTTGTAGAATGAATTTAACTTTAATGTAGGCTGACCCCATCAGGACAGAACAGTTGGAGGAAAGTTTGCTAAGGTGGGAAAACACAATTGTTCTTGCTTTTTCAAACAATAAACAGAGTAAGTTTGATAGATTCAAGTTGCTACATCCCTCCATTAAAAGCTTCGAGAATTTTGATGGCTTGTATAGATCACAGCTTATTTGTAAAGGAGAGTAACTTAATCAAGGGCTTACTGTAGAGTATTCCTTCGACTATTCTGAGAGCTTTAAATTAAAAACAACTGTAAAACAACGCATCCTCTATTGCAATAATCAAGAGTAACGCCCAGAGATCTCAAGATACTTCCTCAAGCAAATATTTAAAGGTCCAGATTTCTTACTATGCTTTGGGGAGTGAAGGCGCTTTGGATTTTGGGAAGTATGCAGCTGAGAAGATTAAGACAAAGAAAGATCCTTCGGATATTGAGAGTAAGAACACTTTGTCGAGGATAAGATCTAAAGATTTGCTATAGAGGTGCCGATTTATAACTAAATTGTGGATGATTAGAAATATGGAGAGATGGTTATCAAAGGTGTCACACGATACGAGACTCTTGATATTGAAGCACTTATATCTTTCTTCACCTTTGCTGTATGTTAAAATTCTCCGTTCTAGGAATCTTTATTTTTCTTAAATCCTTTTAATTCTATTTTTAGCAAGGGTATGCAACAGAGTATTTGAACAAGAAATTTGAATCGAAGGAAGACAAGATCTTACACCAAGTGCTTCAACTTACTCTATGGAATCCTACTGATACTCAAAACAAAAGGAAGACGAACCTGCATTTTGTAGACATAGCTGTTCCAGTTCAATCCTCAGATCCTGTTTTCACTAATTTGAACAACTACCTTGGTCAGTCACTGACTTCTACTGCCTCTTTTCTTAAGGACTTTTACATCTCGAGGACTCTAAATTCTCAGCAAATACAAGATCTAGACAGCAACTCTCTCACGAAGCTGCTAAAGAAATCGCTGTTAACACCAGAGGTGAATATCATCCCTCTTTTCTTCGTTAATAGCTAAGAAGATTATAAAGATGAGTCTAAGTCTCTTCTCTAGTTTACTTAGCAGTAAGTCTTCATCACTATATCATTACTTAATATCTAGGCTGCAGAGCGTCAAATTAAATGCTGATCCAGCCAATGGACAAACCCTATCACCGAAATCTCCTTAAGCTCAAGGAGCGCAGACTTAAGAGCAAATTTAGTCCAACTAAATGGTTGATAAACTGTCAAGGGAAAACGGTGATTTGAAAAAGCAAATTGACTTTATGAAGAAGAGTTACAAATCCAAGCTAGATGAATTCCGTATCATGCTAGGTATAGACGCAGACCTAGAAGCATTAGTGAAAGCCAGGCCTAATTCGAAGGAGTAGCAGGTTCTCAAGTTTTATAAAGAAGCTAAGGAGAGGGCTGAGACTCTTGGTCGAATAAACAGAGATCTAGATAAGAAGTTAAATTCCCTTTAGCATGAAGTCGACGAAATAAGGGGACAGAAATTGGACCTCGAGAGGAAATATACAATATTTTTGTGGTATGTTAAATGAGGAATAGCTTTTTGATTTATCATAGGTAATTCAAGGCAATGGAGAAGCGAGTGGATGATATGCAGCTTGGCATAAAATAGCACGATAGTCACTACCACGAATAGATAGCTGAAGTTAAGACTTAACGCAAGGTAGGGATCGAGGAAACTCTGTAAGGAAACCACGCTGCCCTGGAGAGAAAAGCAAGTCTACTTTTTAAGCTACGAGATAACACCGAGAGAAACACTGATCTGATTGGAAGGATGTTTGACATGCAGGACCAAGCTAAAAGAGAAGCAGAGAGAGACTATAAGCGGGACTTACTTCTGAAGAAACGAGAACACAAGGAGCAACTGCTAAACATCAAAGAACAATATGCCTTCTTGATAGAGGACTCAGATAAAAGACTCAAAGAAGCGATTGAGCAGTACAAGTAGCTGAAGGTTGAGGCATAAAGCACACTTGCCTAAGGCCGGTTAGAGCTCCTATCTCTTTACGGATTAGTACAGTAGCAAAAGGCGCTAATTGACTAGGCTGAGGATGGCAAGTTCACTGCAGGAATGCACTCTCTCTATGTCCCTCCAGCTCAAAGGCCCTTACTGCCTAACAAAGATAGTCATGCCTAGTTGTTTGAAGCACTAAGTAAAACAAAGATTCAATAGAGCACCTCCACAAACCTATATATTGACAAGACTCTAAAGAAAAAGTTGGACAGAGAGGAATTCATCGAAGAGGTGTTAATGAAAACCCAACGCTTCCAGGAAAAAATAACAAGTAAAGTAGTGGGAGCAGAAAATGGATACCTACGAGAAGTTCATGCAGTCATAGGCTAGTTCTCAGATGAGTTCACCTGCCAATATGTCCAAGCCAATGAGCAAGGGTTTGGGCAAGAAGGGGCTTTCTCAGACTTAAAAGAATAACCTTAACAACAGCAGGCGAGGAATCTCTAATAGCAAGTTTACCTCCCCTTAAATGCAAGACAAGCAGCAGAGTAGCTATCAATTATTCCTTAATTTATTAAAGCACTACAAATTTGGACTAACTCATCAAGACTCAAAATTAAATTCAATCTTACCCATTAATTAAATGTGGAGGAGATTGACGTTCAAAAGATGAATTATAATGATATCCATAGGCTCATCAGAGAACTATAGGGGGAGTACCAGACAGTAAAACATTCCAACCTCAACCCTCCTCAGCTAAACGGAGAGCCAGTAAAGATGATAATAAGTGACATCAATAAATTCAAGGCCCTCTATGAACAAGAAGTTAAGCTCTCCAATTCATGTTAAAAGAATAAACGCTTAGTCTATAGTTCTCATTTTAATTGATGAATGAGAGAATCTACAGCTAGGGTAAAGTATAGAGGAACAATTTCTTGGCCTAGTTTGGACAAATGCAAGCAATTAATCTCAACAGCATAGGAACTAATTTCCCAGGAGCTTCTCGGCCTCAAACTCGTTAGCTCATAACATCATAGAGCGCTTTCAGACTCAACCCTAATTCTAACCAGATGAGTATTATCACAGCAAAAAATATTAATTTCTTCAAAAAAACTTTTCTTTCACTATAATGGAGCTGCATCTCTTTAGAGCACTGAGTCTCTGACAAGATTAGGCTTGCATACGAGCCAAGGAGGCAGAAGGAAGATTACAATTGAGAATAAACAAGTTAACTCTCCTCAGATGCAAGAAGAATAAAGTTTATTCTCATTTTTATACTTAAAGAGTATGGGGAGTTCTAGAAGCCAGTGACTAGAGGAGGTATGATCACAGCAGCTTATGATAGCTAATAAAATTAACAATAGAACAAGTAAGTGGACATGAGTTCCTTCTACAAATAGTTCGCAACACAAGGCCAGAAGGTTAATTTTGCTCTGCAATGAATATAACTACGACATGAATTTTTTAACTGATAAGATTAAGAAGATTATGAAACGGTGTTTAAATATGTTAGATATTGATAGAGTGATATAGTATTGGTTTATTTTCCCTATTATAGCTTCACTAATTCCTAGTTGAGTCCCTCGATTATGAAGACTTGTTGCTCATGCATGTTTTTAGCTATTAGACTTGCTAAATGCACATCCTCCACTGTTTTTCATTCTATTCCAGGCAGGAATTAAGTTGCTTGTTTTCCTCGAAGCAGCCTTACTCCTTAAGAAGTTGTTAGCTTTTATCCCATTTCTAATTTCTTATAGGTTAGTCGTTCTCATCATAAGCAGTTGGATCAATTTTATCGCACATTTTTCTAAAATACAACTTTACTTCTTCTCTCAATTTTTCCTTTAATTATTGATTTTTGTATCCACCCATTAATTTTATCGATATCAAAAAGAGTATGCGGATTGTGATTATGTCTAGGAGAATATTTGGGTCTTTTTTGAAGAGGAGTGCGACTTTGGATTTAACAGCTTTCTCGAATTTCTCTCTGTCTGACGCAGGAACTCCGTACCACTGCTTGGGTGCGCCCCAGTGATGGTAATTTACCGAGTAGAGCATCAGGTCCTCGTAGTGCCAGCAAAAGCTCGAGTATTTCATCCCGATGTACAGCCTTCATAAATAAATTCACTTATAAATAATTGAGCCAGGGAGAGTTAATTCCAGAGATTTCCCTGTTCTTTACGAATTAAAGCAAAGAAGCCGGCTACTGACTCAGGTTGTTTAAATTCCAAGGGTGGGCTACCTATTCCTCCAAAGATAGGCCGCTTTCACTATTTGCAGGGAGTCGCTCCTTCATACCAGAAAGCTGATCCCTTCGTCCAAAGCCTGACCCATACTTCTGCGTTGGTAGATCAGCTGCATACTCCACCTTCATCTCTGGGCCTATTTAGTTCTCTACGTAGTTGTAATCATATTAAAAGATATTAAAGTTCCAGTATTCCCTTTCGATTTCTTTGATCTGCTTATCACTGAGCTTTGAAGATTCTTCAGCTACCTTATTTTCCTTCTAGTTAGATTGTGCTTGCTGTGCGAAGTATCATTTAAGTTATATATGTGGATAGATATATATTATGAAATTTTTTTTAAAGTCTTAGAAGGTATATCCTTGTGAATTTTGGTTGAAGGGCTATATTTTATAAAAAACTTTCTATTTTAACTTATCACTAGAGTAAATTAAAATGTATTCTTTAACTTCTCTTTATTAATGATGGTGATACTTTCCCTTGAGCGAGATCTTAAAGAATCTGGAATCTGGTGTTCATTTTGGTTTGCTGATTCATGTCGAAAGCTAACTGGGGTTTGAAGCTGGGAGGAGGCACTATCTTTATAACTCCATACTAATCTGCCTACTGTTCTCTCACTAGCTTTTCAATGTATTGAGGCATTGAATGAGTGCGCAATTCATCTTCTGAGGGGTAGAATGTCTTCATTTCGCAGATTTGTTCCAACTTTCCGTTTGCCAAGAAATAAATAAATCTTTTTAAATGAGTTTGAATTCTATTTCTCTGCTAGGGAATTTTTGATTGCCAATTTGAGCATCCTCTCCTCTTCGGCTGTAAGGGCATTTTCGTAGCCTAGCCTCTTTGAGCAGGTGAGTTGCCTCTGAGTTCTACGAACTTGTTGCTCGCCTCCATTTCAAAATTAAAATGAAGTATAGATTTGATGAGTTTTGAATATTGGTATTTTTCTTTTGCTTGTGATGACTCTCACCACACTTCATCCCCTACAAATTAATCAATAAAAAAGTGCGAAAGTACCTCATTCAATACAAAATTCACTCCTATAATGATAATTATAAAATAACTCATTTCCTGCACTGCTCTCTAGGATATCATTTTGCTATTTCTCCTACTTTATAGCCTTGGCAAATTTATTAGAAAATTAAACTTAAAATATTTGTGTAATAATCTTTTAATGATTAACTATATAAATACATTTATTGATATATTTTTTAATTTTTAATTAATATAATTAATTCTGGCATTCTACTTGAGGCATCTACGCTTTAGTGGGATGGTGCTTTAATTTTCGATGGATTATTTGTCCTCCATTTCTCTAGCCATATTTATAAGATGGCCACTTTTCTCACCTTAATTAGCTAATGCTTAAATGAGGTGAATTTTAATGATGAGAGTAAGAGAGATCAGTGGTCGGGTCTGTATAGCAACCTGCCTTGAGTGAAGGCGTAGAAGGATTAGTCTGGCCATGTATGTCCACAAATTTGTCATTATTTCCAATCTCATTCTGTAATTTCTATGCAATTATCATTTATAATAATCTCACTCATGCGTGAAAGAATTTGATTTAAGTATGTGCAAAGTAAGGTAAGTTAAGGAATCTACCTCTAAATGGGCCTAGAGAAGGTCCATCTTGTTCAGACAGAGTTGTTTTTCCGCCACAGAAAGCAGTTCACTCTTAATAGAGTTCTTTTTTACGCAAGTGGATTTCTCCTAGTCGCACTCACTTTTGTTCCCAACATTATCTTATGGATAAATATCTATACTTATTTTTATCCTCTGCTACCACCTCAAAGCAATTAAAACAGACTGAGAAATTTAAACTCGATTCTTGAGGGTAAAATTGATGAATGAGTGTCTAAATCAAATAAGAATTAGAGTCAATGTAATATTATTAATTCTGGGTTTATAATAGGAATAAGTTGACGTGAGACAAGCATTAAGATTCTGATAAGAATGCCTCTCAATCCGCACCTTCCTCACAAGCAGCGGATTAGAGAGGACAACTAATTACAATTAGGATTAATAGCTCACCTAGGATTTATTAGCTGGTAGTCTGCCTCATTCTTCTCCTTTAAGTATTTGGAGTGAGCTGATTTGTGTTTGAGTTGCTCTCTTCTTGTATGTGCAGTTGTTGCATTCTCTAGTTTGTGGAGTGCTTGAGTTGATAAATTTTTTATTATAATTGTAAATTTGAAAGGGCAATTTATAGGCCTAGAATTTTAATAATTATAACGTCCACACCCTTGTGATCTAAAATTAGTTATTAAATTTTTTAAACTCTCTAGTCGCTAGGAAGAGATTGGAAGGAGCTATTCTTTAATTCTCATAAAGTAAATTTAATTTTAACATTTATTAGAGAAGTTTTTTGTTATTGTTTATTTGGGAATTAAATAGCAAATCCTTTGGATGCTTGAAGAGTGAATATAGTGTTAGCAAAACAAAGCAAGAACCAAAGACTAAATAAGGAGAAGAAGAAAATAAATATTCAATCTCTTCTTATCCGAGCAGAAGAGTAAACCTAAGATGTTAATTACAATTTTTGTAATTTATAAACTATATATTTAGATAAGAAATAAATTCCTCACTGAAATAGCAAACATTAAAGACAGAATAAAAGTGAGAGACAGGAAGAAGCCTCCTCGACTTAGTGCCCTGAAGAACTCATTATAAAGTGTTCACTTAATGAAGATGATAATGGATCGATTTAAGTTTGGTTAGCAGAGTATAATTATTTTCTTATAATTAATTAATGCATTTCGTCCTCTCTTCTTGTTTGCTTTTAATAGAATTTAATAGGTTTAGCAAAAGCTAGGAGGTCTATCATTATTTTTAAATTATTGATCCTAGAATAAGAAAATAAATCTTGACTTTAATGTCTTAAAAATAATGGCTTAAGCCAGGTTTAATGTGGGCAAATCACCTCCTGCTTTAGCATGGCCGGAAGCACTATTTTGATTTCTCTAGTTTGACCTTTTTTTATTGTGATATTTTTTATGTGAAGTAGAGAAGATCATATTATGCGAGTGACATTTTTATTGTGAGGGTGATTTATTTTTGGGAGTGAGTGGAAATAGAATTAATAAAATGAATGATGACATAGTGGCAGTAATGACTAAAAACAAGCACTTGCGGACCCCTTTACAACATCTTAAGCACCCCACTAACTCACCTATCACCCTCAATAAATAATACCTAGATTCAATTATAATCATATTTATTATAATAATACATTAGATAAACTGAGCAGGATCTAGGGGAGTGAAAGTAAGGTCAAGAGTCTGCTGGAAAAGGAGCTTTCACTCTCCCCTGCTGGAAAGTCTTTCTCTAATCAAAAGATAGATAAATGTATTCTATCTATTTAATAGGTATTTGATAGGAATATAGGACAATACTTATAACAATAATGAAGGGGAGAGTGCGAAACGAAGTCGTTCTAACAATTCAGCTAACATGAAACAGCTACTTACAAATTTATCCAATTCTATTTGTCTATTCATTATACTTTACCATAATTAGCCATACAATAATCAGGTGCTTGATAAGTCCGCTGTCTCTTAAAACTTAAGCACTAGAAATTATAGTGTATAATATAAATAGTTAAATGAAGAGAGGAAACTAGTTCTTCCAGACATAAACCAAATGTAAATATCATTTATAGAGTTTAATCAAATGAGAAGCATGAAAGAGTAGGGAGTATTTCTTTCTCTAAAACACCAATCCAAAAAGCTCCATGACTAATCATACGATGCCACTAAAAAGCCACCAAAACTAAATACAATACTAATGAAAATATTATTTAACTAACTTAAAATAGCTATCAGCAGCCCCAAAACAAAACCATATCCCCAAGATTTCTAGAGCAAAGTTAATAGATTCAAGTTATCATATTTACCTTTAAAGTGGGGGGATAAACTAGAGCAACTCTCAGCATTTCCCTTCTTAATAAAAAAATATGTTAAGCTAGAAATAGTCCACAAATTTGCACGCTCTTTAAAAGAAACTCAGCATAATATCCATAAGGAGTGCATACTCTAGCTCGCAGAATATTAAAAAGAAAAAGCTCAAGAATAATTTTTAATTGCCCTAGCAGAAACTTATAAACGAAATTCCTGACAATCGGATTTAAATAGAAGAAGGTGCAATCAGCATCAAATTATGAATATTTCTTTTAAGATTATTAAGCATTAATTAGGCAATGTAGCCAAGTTAAAATTTAAAACATCCTCAGAATAAAATAAAACAACAGTTACTTAAAACGATTAAGCAGGAATCATTTGTTTCTTCAAATAAATACGGAGGAGTGAACACTTCTAAATTCTATAGGACTCTGGATAGTAATTCTTTATCAATAGATCATCAGAGTTCTTTGTAGTCGTCGCAATAAGATGTGGGCTAAATTTTAGTATTAATATTTTACGAGAGGAGCAAGCACTTAAAAATAGACTTAATTATATTCAAAGCTAGCTTGCCCATTTTTAGAGAATATATAGTTTATATTTTTTATTATAAAATAGAAGTGGGAGTAATATATCGATGAGCTTATAATCTGTTGACGATTCCTCAATCCAACATCCTAGTCCCTAGTTCTAAACTAAGTCGAGGAACTTTCTCCTAAATCAGATAGGCCACAACCAAGTAGCTAAAACTCTTAAAATTATTATCTTTATAAGCTAAATCGCATTAGACTCTGTCAAAATTTGCAGTTTTAAATGGACTGAATAAATTAGCTCCTCACAATAAAAAATAGCCGTTCATGACTCAAGCATCCAACAGCATAGACATAAGCCTTCATGAGGAAGAAGAAGAAGATGAAGAGCAGACGATAAGATTACTGTAGAATTAAATGACTGAAAATATTGGCGTCAAGCAAATATCAGAGGAATACTTGGTGCTAGAGAGCAATCGAAAGATATCTTTGGAAGTCGAAGATTAATATTTTGTTATAACTTTTAAGAAGAAGCAGACCTGACCTAATCCTCATACTACTTCAGGTAGCCTTCCTAATAATAATTCAGAGATAAATAACTAGACTTCTAAAGTTAAAAGAGTCTAAATAACCAAGAGCACCAATTTTAAGAATCTTACGGCCAACCTATGTTTTATTTAAACTTATTTATAGTAGATATGTTCGCGACTCTTTAATAGAGTAAAGTGAAGCCTTTAACATAGATATTCTGTTGATTAAATGAATTTATTAAAGCCTCCATTACCCAGATAATCTTTGGACAAACAGAAGAGCCTTAATATACATTCTTCTCTTTTTGAAGATATTAAATTAGTTTGTTCAAGTTTAGCTCTCTAGAGTCAAAAGGAAGACTGGTTCTGAAACAAATCTATGATAAGCAGAACACGACCAACTCACATTCCTAACTTAGAGCAGACATAAAGCTAAATCCAACCACAATCTCCTCTTTTCACAAAGATGCACCAGTAGAGAGCATTAAGAGGCTGAAGTTTGCTTCTAACCTCGGAGTCATCACTCAAATACCAAACAATGAACTTACATCAAACACTCTGAGTATGGGGAAAGCGGAGGACATCAAGTCACCCTTGCTCTAGATACCAAGTAGTAGCAATCTTTTGATTCACAAATTTTAAATAACTAAGTAGAAATATTCTTATTACTCTCAAATAAAGCATGAAGTCAAACAACTTTGAATTTCTGAGCGATATAGAACGACAAGCGACAAATATGTCCAGTGAGTTAAATCGCTTTCTATCCTCAAACTTCAATTATAAAAGCTTCCTTCATGAGTTGAAAGACCTAAACACTCCTATAAAGAAATCCATAGCCCTTAAGAGCAAGTTTGCTTCTCAAAATAAGAAGGAGAGCAGAGACAACATCCCCAGCAGAATTGATTCAAATAATTTGGAATATCTCAATAAATATACTGATAGCTTCGAGGAAAATTATTACATTATTCTCTTTAGAAAGATTATAATTATTCATCAAATAGAATTAAATCGCAATCTGAAATTGATTACCTGTATTCTAATTAAATCTAAAAATGTTTAAGACCATTAGTTAATGCTGAAAATAGAATTAGCTCATCAAATTTCCATAACTATCGATGCAAAATTAAGAGGTGATTTTCATCCATTTTTAAATAATACTGCTTTATAACTTAAGCTACTCGATAAGCAACTCTTATAGAAAGATAGCGCAAGCAAAGAAGAAAAGATATTGAGCTTGATTAGCAATAACAACTTCATTTAACTGCCACCTCTCTCCACCTCGCCAGATAATCATTCCGTTCAGTTGCAAATTCCTAAAAATTCAATGGCATCTGATCAGTCTCATGATTTATCGACCCCAATTGAAAGCAAGATGGACTCTAAGCCTGCAATTGAAATTAAGGACGGTAGCCCCATGCTAACATTCGAAAGTCAACTAATAACCTTCGATCTTGCTATTTCGAGACCGATAGCTGCAACTATTATCAAGCCCATCACCAACCAAGTTACTTTTGAGAGTGAAGAAAAAAAGCAAGCGCAGATAGATGAAGAAAGGAACTTGAGGAGCAGATTCTCATTCAAAGCTAGTAATGAAGATTAAAGGAATCAACATCCTTTATTATAGGATGCAAAAAACTTCGAAGTCCAGTTTGATAGTAAAAACACCAATACAAGCAATAAAATAGAGAGAAAGAAGCCAAAGAATGATTCAATATTGTAAGAATCAGGGGTGAAGTCAAAATTGCAAAAATAAATCAATGACCGGACACTTAAAGTCTTCTCCTATATGCAGGATAAATATAGACCCGCGCCAGAATAATTAGACTCAGATCGACAGAA
>JAJKFJ010010773.1:0-13463 GCA_027382625.1 Tetmemena sp. SeJ-2015 | reverse complement strand
TGGCGAACTTATGATTTAGCAGTCATGTTTTCGCAGTCATGTTTTCGCACTCGTGTTTTCGCACTCGTGTTTTCGATGAATAATATTGATTGATATATTAAAGATGATATTAATAAGAGACTTGTACACAGATAATTTTTGATATTTAATTCCAATATCATAATATATTACCTCTCTGAATTTTAAATTGCCTAAACTCAATCATCTTTAATTTTTAATTAAAAAATCTATATTATTTAAAGTAAATAAATAATTTAATTCAAAATTTATCTAATTTATATAAAATTAAAAACTGCTAACTGATTGTGAAGAAACGAAGTTTAAATTATAATAAAAGATAATAGAGTAAGTTTTTAAAAGTGTCCTTAATAAAAATATTTTTATAAACTTATAATTATAAAAATTTTATACCCTAGAAAATTTTATATTTCCTAAGATATTCTATTCAGCGTTATAATCGAAGTAAGTTTCAGAAAACTATAATACTTAAATTTTTAATTAGGATTATTAATTAATTCTAGCTGATAAGAAATGCTCTTGATGTAAGAAGATACATATTAATTAAAGATTATCTACTTAAGAAGATACATATCAGAGGACGAATTTGCAAATTAACTGTCATTATGTTCAATACTTCACTTATTATTTATCCCATTTTTAATTTGTTTATCTAATATGATTATTATCTATTAGCTAAAATTAAAAATTTTATCTCTCTTAAAGATTTTAAAAGATAATATTTTTTATTATTCAAAAACTTGAATAAGGTTTTCTCTACTTCATATTTAAGATTTCAGTTTTGAGATTCTGCTAAAAATTCTAGCAAAGCACATATTTTAAATAGAATAGACTATTACTTTAAATAGCATCTAGATCATAGAATATAAATTCTTGCTTAAGTATCATTTATAAAAATATGAATTAGTTTTTTTTTAATTTTTGAATATTTATTTACTCTTTCGAAGTTTAATTTATAATTTCATATTGATGCATCATAAAAAGTAAATAGGGCCAATGAAATTATTTGGCTTATCAGAAATTAATATTTATAATTTAATATTACTGAAGTTGTGAATGGCTGAGGTTCCAGCACCAGCAACTAAATATAATATTTTTTATATCTATAAAAAATATTTCTTCATAAAAATATCAAAATAATCTAAAAATATTCAAATTAACAATCAAATCAAGGATAAAATTTTTTTTTAATTTTAATAAAATAATTTAAAATATATGCTTATTAAGATAAGTGAAATAATTATAGTTAAAATATAAATGAAAATCGGAATTAAATTAAAAATAAAAATGAAGAGTTGTAAATGTTGACCGTTAAACCTTGAGATAACTAGACAAATTTGGAGGTAGTTCGATGGCTCTTCAAATTATAAGACGAATTTGTTTTTCCACCAATACGATAGGAGGGTGGCTATGAAGAGATTTAAATGATTTGATTCTGTGTCAAGAAATTTACTAAATTCAAAATTCATGACCGAAGTAACTCACTCCACACACCTCCTACGAAAATATGTAAAGATCAAAGTTTCTTAGAATTTTATGCTTTATTAAATTGTCATTAAATTCAATCTCACACTTCCAGAAATTTTAAATTTATTACTTTAAATCTCTTTTATTAAAAATTAAATTCTCATCTATAATAAAATTTTAATATGAGATTTGATTATATTTTCTTTTAATAAATCTTTCAATTTCAAGAAATCTAAATGCTTGGTAGTTATTGCTTACCGATACTCCTAATAGAATTTAAGAGAAGTAACATTATAATATTGATATCTCTAATTCTTTCCATTTGAATGCGTGTTTTAATTATTTTAGTTTTAAGTTTAAATATGCTTAAATAAAATATCTTATCTTGTTATATAGTATTAATTGGAGAGATGCAAGCATAATATTTCTAGATGAGCTAATTATTTTACTATAATAAAATAAAACAAATGCTATCAATCTTAAAGCTGAATAATATAAAAATTTATATTGCATTCTCATTAATTCAAATTATCTTATGCTATACTTTTAGAACCTAAATCTCTTTGTCTCATTTAAAATTAGTAAGAATTAAGTTAAAAATTAGTTATTGCTTAATTAATGAACAAATCAAATTTACTCTCTAACTTTGAAAATACTAAATAAAATGCAAATTTTAATAAAAAAGGGATTAGATGTAATTTTATATGCCATAAGATCTAAGATTCTATTTTTTTTATACTTAATAATCAGCTCTATAAAAAGATTTTAATATAGACATTTAATTGGTACTTTTAAAATTCCTCGATGCTTAGTTTATTATTTGTTATTATTTAATTATAATACAAAATTGTATTGATAATAAAACTGGTTCAAGCTTAGCGCATTTAGTTGTGATATCAAAAATTTATAAAAATAAATAATTCTAATAATAAAAATATGCTATGCTTTTATAATTAAATGCATAATTTTTAAGAGTATATTTACATTTTAATATAAATAAATGATTAGTTGAATAGTTATGGTCTTGTTTTTAAGAAGAAGTTGATTTAGGTTTTTTGGTGATCTCTTTATTAGCTTTCGAATATTTTGCAAATAATGCAAAATACTTAGTAAAATGATAATTATGATGTAGAATGCTTAATAGGAAATTTGAGCAAATAAAATATAAATAAAATAATGGTACTATAATTAGACAATTAGCCTTTTTTTGGAAGATGACTTCTTCATGGATCATTTATAGGAATAAGAGTATTCTCTAATTGTAAGGTACTATTGATAGAGGCAAAATAAAGAAGTCACCAATAACTCAAGACGGTGATTGAAAAGTAGCCTGCTATTTAAACTCTCTTTGAATGATGAGTTATAGCATCTATCTCATTATTACCCTTATGCTTCACGATCTTAATATTAAAATAATTAAATCTTTTTTATTTGAATTTAAAATCTCTTGACAAAATTTTAAGAAGTTCATTTAGAATTTGAAATAATCCATGATTGCTATTTTAAACAAAAACCTTTTAAATATTGAATAAACCAATTATTAAAGTAAAATATAAATTTTTAATTAACAATTTTGGATAGACCCTTTAGCTTAAGAATTATTTTATAGCTCTTAGTTTTGAAAAATAAGCGACAATAGTTTGATGAAAAAATAGTAGAATATTTTAGTCAATTTAATTATATTAAGTTTCTAAAATATTTTGAACTTTTCTTCCATAAAAATTTAATATTATGTTTTTTAACTTATTTTTAGCTTTAATATTTTGAAATAAATTAAAATTATAAATGTGTTTTATGAAAATATTAAAATATATTGCGATAGAGACAGCGGATCCAACATTCATTATACCGGCAACCACAAACTATGTTGTGTTTAACCTGAAAAATAAGATTATTTCATTTACTTTTATTAATGTACTAATTTTATATAAAACAATATTGCTTTAATATTGGCCTACTTATTACTTCTAAATTATACTATAATTTTCATCATAAGTTATTTTAAAATTTAATAAATATTTAGGATTATTATATAATTTTAAATATGTTAACATTTTATGTGAGTATATTTTGGTTTTGAGTCTCTCATTCAATTTTAGAATAAAAATAATTTTTGCTCAACAGAAATAGAAAAATAAAATTTATAAATAGAATACATTCTATGAATTAGAGTAATGTTTTTATTTATATTTTTTGTCATTCCGAAACCGATCATTTTCATGTCTAATATTTAGTTTTATAACTATAAGCATATTTTAAATAATTATAATTTTATTAGAATTTTAAATGTCGATATCGCATGTATTGTCAAGGAGGAAGGCCCAAGGTAAGGTTCAATAAAAATAATTTATCAAATTTAACAAAGTGAATCAATCTTAATTGAAATATTTGGGGGGGCCTTCATTCCTCACCACTCACATTTTACATAAGAAAGAAAATCTGAAATATCATATAATTAAATTAGTCAAAAACACAATTTATTTTAACTCTAATTCAATTTAAAAGGGCCTGTCCAAGTTTCATTCATAAAAATTGCAAATTTTACAACTTATAAATAATTATTTAGAAATATTAAATTTAATCCTTTACTCTTTATCTAAAAATAATAATTTTTAAGTAATCTATTAAATTTATATTCACACATATAAAAACGATTATTTTTTATATTTTTTTTTTAGAAGGTTCCACCATTCAAAAGTTAAAAATTTAAAATGATATTCTTCTTCGTCTTTAAAAGAAATAAAGTTTTATTCTTAAAAATTTAAATAAAATATATTTAATTGAGTCTGCATTTTTATGAAAATAATTTAGGAGATTAAGATGAAGGCTGTAAGAATATGAAGAAACCATAATTCATCATCCTGTATA
Source organism: Tetmemena sp. SeJ-2015 (assembly GCA_027382625.1). Lineage (NCBI taxonomy): Eukaryota > Ciliophora > Spirotrichea > Sporadotrichida > Oxytrichidae > Tetmemena > Tetmemena sp. SeJ-2015. Next base: position 9,110 of record JAJKFJ010010773.1, on the reverse strand, counting down.
AATCTAGTAATTTTCATCAAAATTTAAATTTAATTAATATGTCTAACCCCTTTTAATTATTAGGGGCGCTATTTTAATAGTTAGATTGAAAGTATTAATCATTAAGTTAACAAAAAATCTAATTTCTACTTTAAAGACTTTGTATTAAAAGTCATTTAAGGGCATGTGTAAACTTTCGCATAACTAAAAATATTTATTTTAAGAATTTTCTAGAACATTAAATTTTTCTCTTGATTTAGTGGAAATTTGACTACTAAATGAAAAGATTTTTAATTTAAAAATGATTCCTCGTCTCTTATTCATTCGTAATATTTCCTTAGTTTTAAAATTGAATTCATGAAATCTAGTTGCAAGCAAGATCTTTATACTAAGCTATTTTAAATAGCAAATTTATTTGATAACTCTCATTCTAATTATTGAAAGAGTTATTCTCAAATTGTATATTATTTCTAAATAATCCTTAATACCAAAAACAAAAAGACTTGCTTTAATAAGATAACTTATTCTTAAATTCTTGTCCATTTTGTCTTTTCGAAAGAACTATAAGTAGATATAAATCAATTCAAGTTTAAAAGTTATATTAATAGTAATTTAGTGTATGTTATAAATGGTTAGGAATTAATAAATGTAAAAGTTTGGAGTTTATTGACGAGCATAGATCCTATTAGGGAGTTAACAATGATGAAATTTGTCTTACTTTAAATTATAAATATATTTAAACTTTCTGAAGTCTCTTGATCATATAAAGTTGATAATCAGCAGAGAAACTAGAGCTAAATATAATTAATTTTAAACAAATTATTCTACTTCAATTAATTCAATAAAAATTTGAACATATAGACTGCTTAAATTTTTAAATAATTAACAAATTAAATATTTACCCCATTATAATTCAAACACGAATCAAGAATATTTATGATGAAATTAAAGCTTTTTAAATTATAATTTGTAAAGAAAAAAGATCAAGAAAAATTTAATCAATTACTAAAACTAAAATAAGGATTTAGTTTAAATATATTAGATTTATTATTATTTAAATATTCTATAAGCATATTTTAAAAATTATTTTAATTAGAGCTCTGAGGAACAGCTTCGCCTGCTGGAATAAACTGTAATAATTTTTAATAAATTTCAATTTTATATGTAATTAAAGCAAATAATCAATTAGAAAGTAAAAATTAAATATACTGATTTTTCTCTAAAATAGGTGAAAATTGAAGAGTGTAATATATGATAAAATTTTAAGAGAGCTTAAAAATTTAAAATTTTTATTACCATTCAAAAAATATCAAAGAGAAAGGGAGAGGAAAAAGTTAATTGATGAAATATTAAAAAGAGTAAAGTGTCAAGATTGAAAACTTATCTAATTACTACTATGAGGTGCTATTGAAATGATTAAATAAGAAACTCATTTTTTATTAGCTATAGAATGGCTAAAAATTAAAAAGAATCTTCTATGTTAACTGCCGCCTTATATCAATCTTCAGAAAATTTAATATTTAATATCATTATGTTTCATTAAATTAATTTTATCCGCTTAAAGTTAAGTTTAAATTCTTATTTGAATTCGATCTTAAATATCTAGTAAGATCTCACTTCTGTAAATTCTGAGTATAAGTTAAATGATTAATCTATAATTTATTACACATATGATCTTAATTTATTGCGAAAAACACTTAAATAAAGATTTATTCTAAAAAAGAAGTAAAAGTTTGTTAAAATATATTTAAAATTAAAATTATTTAAGCAAGCACATGTTCTCTTAGATATAAATTTTATCAAATTTACTGAAACCGATTTCAATGTTTTTCTATGCACGATATTTCAAATTATACTTTCAAAATAAAGTCATAGATCTAGGAATCTTGAAAACTTAATCTAAACAAATAAACTACTTTCAAACATCACAGGTATTGATAATAAATATTTTGTTATTCTATCAATTAAAATAAAATGAAGTAATTAAGAGTAAATTAGTATTAGAAAATAAAAGAGTAACACACAAGCCAATAAATAAAAACACTTAACCTAAGCAACCAACCACCTGAGTTCACTTTCCAAGCTCATGAAGTTGTAGAATCAAGATTTATTTTCTTGATGATATAATTCTACTATTTTAGTAATTCTTTTAGTAATTAACTGATTTCTCCTACTCTACTGATTTTTTCTATAGATTAAAAACTCTTATTGTAATTGATGTTGGGATTACCTGAGGCGAAAATTGAAGCTTAGTAAATAGATTCAAGAGACTCCCCATTTTAAAATGACAAATGTAAGTAAATTTAGAAATCATAAGTTTCTCTAACATAAAAAGCATATTTACGATTAGCCAAATAATTATTTGAATGAGGATGATATGTTAAAATAAAAAGCTATTAATTATTTTTTATAATTACTGAATAATTAAGAGATACGTTTACTCTGATTGATTTAGTGAACTGTCTAAGCAGTTGACTCACTCTAATTATAATATTTTCTTTAATTGTATTTATATTCAACATTTAAAGCGTTATTCCTATAGTAGGAATTTTTATTAAATCGGTGATTGATTAAAATAATAAATAAAGAGTTGTAACTTCGTGTCACTTAAAATCATAGATTCACTCCTTTGATCTGCATCTTGTTAAATAGAGAATCAAAAAATAATATATATTTCTTCTCTCAATCAAAAGTTATGATGTGCGCATTCTTCTTCATCTTCATATTCATCTTGATTAAAACTTGTGTGGCTTATAACACTTGACTGAGCACTCCCACACAAAAGTTGCAAGGATAAAAAGTTCTTAAAATTTTATGCTGAATCGAATGGTGTAAAAATTATTCAAATTGGACACACTTCAACTGTTACTGATTATCTCCATTTTATTTTAATTACTAATTTAATTCTCTTTTTTATTAAATTCTAATCTATATTTTTTTAAAAATTATATTCATAATAATATGATCACTGTGATAACATATAAGCCATAAATTAATTTAATTGATGGATTTTTAATTATATAACTTATTTGAGCATAATTCTTTGCTTCCCAATTTTTTTCTTTTATTACAAAATTTATCAAATATATACATTTCTTAAGAAAAACTAATATATTCAATGAAAATATTATCTAAATTATTTTTAGAAAGGTAGTTTGCATTATTGATAATTAAATATTTTGATCGCTCTATTAGAACGTAAGAAAGGATTTTGTATTTACCATTCAAGCTTTTATAATTTTATAATTTTTATCTTTATGAACCTTAGTCAATTAAATTCTAATCGTTTAAGTTTAAAAATAACCTTGCACAAAAATTAAAAAATATTTTAATCTTTAAATCGTATAAATATTTTCATAAATGTATTATAAATAAAATAAAACTACAAATTAATATTAATATATTGAAGCTATTTCTACCAATGTGAGGCAAGTAAATGCCATAACGCTTTGGAATAAATAAATTCACTATTAATATATGATAATCTTTTTATATTATATAAATTTATAATTAGGTTATAAAGGATGAATAAATTTGATAGTATGTGAACCAAATTTAATAAAGCTAGAGTACAGGAGAAAGGCACTCTTTTTAAATAAATAATAGCTTAATTAATTTATGTTTAAGTTCAATAGGAAAGCAGGAAACTGCTAGATGAGCGACATCATAAAATCCACAGCCTAGGCTCCTTCTTTGATAGTGAGTCCGCATTCAAATAAGTTGACGGCTTAGGGTGAAAGTTGTTCCTTATGGACTAATAAATCACTGAAAATTCTATTAACTCATAGTAAAGACCATTCACAAGTACACAAGTACAAAAATACTTTTGAGAAGAATTTTAACTTTGAGCCTGAACTTCAGAGATGCCTTAAAAGTTTTGTACAATTGGTTTCTCGACTTCAAATCATAAATTTGTAAGTTGAGAGTTGATAGTAGACCTTAATTGTTGCATTTATTTGTTGTAAAAGATTAAAATTAAATCTTATTCAAATTGCATTCAAAAATGAATTACATTGCATAGACTCATTTGTATTCCTAAAAACAAATAATCCTGTCTACGCATTTTCAAAATTTAATAAATAAATTATTAGGCTTTCAAATTAAGTCAATATTAAAATAGAAATCTTAGTATAAAGTTAAAAGATTAGATTTAGTTTTTTTTCTTCTCCAAATATAAAGGAAAATAATTTATTTTTATCCTTAAATATAGCTAATTTAATGAGAAAATTTAATAATATTTTTGGAAGTTTTTAGATCTCAACATAGAGTCTTAATTCAAATAGTTTATTATTATATATTTAGTATAACCTTTATATAAATTATAAATCTTTATAATTAACTTAATTAAGAGAGTAAATAAATATATTTACTTTTAAAAAAATTCTAAATTTTAATTCATAAAAAAAGAAAAATGTTTAAAATTATATTTTAAGGATTAAAATATTAAAATAATGATAAGAGATTATTTAGTATAAAAGAAAATGGATATCTTACTATAACCCAATTAAATTAATGTATAAAGCTTGGGTTATTGCCTAAATTTAAATTATAATTCTCCTCTTATTTGAATATTTATAAAGTCTTACTTTTGTATACAATGTATAAAGTTTATAAAGGATTAAATTGTGAATAAAAATGAAAATATGAGATAAGATTCAAGGCCGATTTTATAATTATATAGGGAGTGCTAAATCTAGATGTCTTTTTTATTTTTATTAATATTTTGCATAAAAGTAATAGTTTATTAATTCTTTTTTTAAATTCTTTTTTAAGCCTGTAATTAAAATAAATGAGGTAAATAAACAGTAATACTAATAAATTTAACATTTTTTAAGTTTTTTTTTGGGAATAATTTCAGGTAATACCTTTTTAAAAATTATAAAATTTAAATATATTTTTAGAGAATTAGTAGTATATATCTCTAATATTTTATTGGAACAAGTTATCTCATAGATAAGATTACTTATTGGCTATTATTGATTCATAATTTGTGACATAAATTGTTTCGAAGTGTTTTATAGAAGTAGATACGAGTCCAATAAAAAATATCTGCAGATATAAACACTGCATCTTTTTTTTAACGAGATAGTTATCATTTGATTGCTTACAAATTATAACTATTCTTTTTTATTTTGACACAAACATTATTTTTATTTATTGTAAATTTAAAAATCTAAAAAAGATCTGGATTTAAGAAATTAGAACAATTTAAGCCATAATATTATAAATTAGTATTTTTAAATTTATCATTATAGGATGAATATGAATGAGTATTGAAGGTTGTTCATTCATAAATAAACTGATTAATATTACACAAGAAAGTATAATTGCTCTCATTGCAGATAGAATGGTTTTAAAAGGAAAGTTGCAACAATTGAATTTAATCTGCTTTGCCTTTTCTAAATTTTCAAGTCTGTTGTCTATTAGTCTCTTTAATCGTGTCCTATAAATTGAGATTGAAGTCTAATTAATCTTACCAGGATGCTCAAAAGAGCAATTATTGCTTTGCGCACTTTGGGACCATAAAATGTAGTTCTATTGCACTCGCTCAGAGGATTCACTCTCTGCCTACCTCACTTTCTCTAATATACATTGTAAAAATTAATTTAGACATTACGATTTTGGATCCTCACGGGTCGAAAACACTTTTTTAGCGGTTAAATGCAATAGAATTTTCGAACATCTAAAATTGGCGAGTGGTTGTTGTTTCTAGCGTAAATAATTCTGTCCTCTTTATTTTATTCATTGAAATAATCATTTAGAAAATAGTTAATATTTATCAGGTTATTTATAAGTGAACAACCTTCAATTACTCATTAATATTCATCCTTTATTCAATTTTTAATAAACTTTAAAAAGAAAAATGGTCAAATTTATTTGAATTAAAAAAAAAGAAAACATTAATTATACAATAGTTTTTAATTTTGTGATAGGAGTTATTCTTAGTATGAAATTTGAATTATCTACTCACCAATTATCTCATATTTTCATAGCCTTAAAGCATCAATTTATTCAAATGAGAGAAATTAAAAATGCAAAGTAATTTAAATGAGAGATAATAAAATATCATTATATTTTGATAATAAAATATCTTAATATTTATACTGACTTAATATTTTATTTTTTCGTGGACATTGGCGATTTCGACGTTTCTACAAATTGTTTTTAAATAATCTTCAACGAGACTACCGGAGCATTCCTTGACTTTTAAATAAAATTGCCTCTTTCTGAATTCATTTCCTATCTCATTTTTAAATTTATCGATGCTTAAATTTTTAAATCAATTATATTCTAATTTTTTTTTAATTTAAAGTAATAAGAAAGGACTTAAAATTTATTAGATCATAAGAAATAATGTTTTCTATTTAAATTTTGTCTATTTCATTTTTTTAAAAATAGATTTCTTCTAAGTTGGATGTTTACATGAAATAAATATTTTATTTAACTAATTACTTTAAAAGTATAAAATTTATTATAAATTATAAGGAAAATTTTAATATTTTTCTCAGAAAAATTTATTTTTGCTGAAATTAAGAGTAAAAATCTCCATATCTGTTAGGACATAATTTTTATTTAATGTAAAATTCAAAAATATAGAATCTTATAAGTCTGATTTAGTTAAATGGAAGTAGTTTAAATATATCCTCAATTTATCACTACTTCAAATTTAATTAGCTTAATAGCAATTATTTTTAATTATATGAAATAGATTTGTTTTATTAATTGATAATGATTTGCATAGCCTATTATAGGGTGAATATGAATACATGATCGTTGATTGTTTTTCCTTAGAAATACATTGTGCTTTCTTCCTTGTTGATTGATTCATAATATATTACGCTTTAAATTTAGAGTTAAATTAATTTAAATGTCTACTGTAACGACTACATCAACAACTACAATATCAACAGAAATAGCAACATCAGCAACTAAAAACCCAACTTGAAAGTGACTTCGGAGGAGGCAAGTGTGTTGGACAAGTAAGGCTTCCCACCAGATCAACAGAGACTCATCTTCACAGGCAAGAACTAAGAGTTTCGAAAGTATGCTTCCATTTGCGTACTTTTGAACATCATCATGCACAAGATTTGCAACTTGAGGAGAGAAAACTCTCATCGACTATAACATTCAAAAAGAATCTACCCTCATCCTAAACTACAAACAGATTTGAAAGCAGACACAAAAACTAAAAACTAGACTAGGGTGGTATTCATAATGATTCTGATAGTGATCTTGTTCGAGCTGACTCCCTCATTAAATTTAAAAACATAATGCTTTTAAACTATCTCTAATTTAATATATATCACTTTTCTGCAGTTCTCTATCTTGATTAGGTTTTACTTACCCTCTATCATGTATTCATATTCACCCTATAATTAAATCATATTTTCTGGAATTGCTTAACTGCAAAATGTTTAAGATGAAAAACATAGTCAAAATATAAGAATTTTTAGCATTTTTACGGTACACATAGTTCTTTTTTTATTTGAAGTAATAATAGCCTTTGTGTATTTCTTTTTTAAATTATAGGCAGAGCTGATTTTGATATCTTTATAATATTTATGATATTTATTTAATAAATAAGCCATAAAAAGAGAAATAAAGGCTGGCACAAGCTCTTTATTTTTTACAGAGATTTGATCCATGCAAAATCAAATCCTCCTGCTTAATTCTCGTTTTTTATTTTAACTTTCTAAAACCTTGTATTTACATTAACACTGACTTATAATTGACTGGAATTTAAGACTTATCTTGGATGATAAAAAACTTTTTGGTTAAGACCTTATGACTGATCTACTCATGGTTTAGTTTTTCCCTCTCAAATCTTGCCAATTTTCGAATTATGATTAAAAATTAATAATTCCATTTAATATGAATTTGTTTTATCTTATCTATTTAATTAAGTAACTTTATTCTTCTAAATATTATGATATATTTATACTCCGAACAGTGCAAGGACTAGGACTGGATGCCATAAGTAGAAGGGTACTCACAAGAATTTCTCACCTTAATAAGATAGATGCTCCAATACAATAGCCATCAAAGACCTAAGATAGATCATATCTTAGAATTACCTCAATCAAATTTTAAATAAATCTTTTCTTTCTTTTTATAACCATAAACTTTCTTAATAAAAAATGGAAGAACATAGTTAAAGATTTGACGAGTTAAATTTATATCTTTAGATAGCATAATTTTAAATTTTCTTACAGTATTCAAGCTGCTAAGATAGAGTTAGAAGTTCTTTTTAAAAGTTCCATAGGTATGATCTGGTAATAGTGAGTAGCTACAAATTTCATCTTCAAAATATAAAAAATTTTAGACAAAGTTTTGAAAATTTTATGAACCTCTATTTTAAAATAAGATTGTGACTTTTAGAATAGGGAAAAAATCATTTCATTTTCCAAGGACCCATTTTGAATTATCTATATAACTTTTTTTATTTTTTTAGGCTTAACTTACTCTTGCTACTTATTTTAAATACTTTTTTGTTTCTGCTCTTCTAATAAAAATAATATTTAATTCTCTTAATAAAGATTTTGTTATAAAATATAATTATTTTATATTTTCCTCAAGTTTGGGCTACTATAGATATAAATTTATAATTATTTATTATCCAAAATGTTAATTTGCAAATTTCACATTTTTTATATCTCTAAATCTAGAAAATATACAATTATTTTATCTCTTTCAAAAGACTGAATTTTACTTTTATTTTTTAATATTGCTCATCTTTATTTATCTTAATTATTCAGGCGTGAAAAATAAATTTGATGCTACTGATATTTAAAGAATAATTAAAAATAGTTTTTTATTTATTTTAAAAGTAGAAAAACTATCTATAAATCTTGGAAAGCACATGCAAAACGCAAATTTAATAAGCTCAAGGTCCACAATAACAAAAATATAATATTTTATTTTTGATTTGTCCTAGCAGAGATAAATAAAAAACTAGACCAGAATCTGAATCTCTTAATTATTAAATATCCTCAAGTATTTATGCATTAATATTTAGAATCAGTCAAACAACAAAATTATATTCCAAGAGTAAGTCAACAATCACCACCTTGCTAAAATTAAGGAATACTAGTTTCAAAAATATAAAAAAAAATTTTCTTTAAATTCATAAT
>JAJKFJ010010767.1:0-13469 GCA_027382625.1 Tetmemena sp. SeJ-2015 | reverse complement strand
CTTTAGAAGGCGAAAGGACTCGATTAGGGGTGAGAAAGTGCTTAATTTTTAAAAATTAGCAAGAAATGAGGATCTTTTGGTCTCTTCAGTATGTCTTTTCTCAAAGAGGAGTGTACTGAATCTCTCTTAATCTATTATCAAAATATGCATGTTACTTTAATGAAAAGGATATTTTGATTTATGTGATACTGAGTTTGTGGACTCTATATATTTAATAGGAAATTAGAAGGGATCCAAGACTGAAAATAAATTAAAATATGATAATTATAATATATTCTCAGAATTGCATCATAGATATTAATAGCTTCTAAATTGTTATTCTAATAAATTATCTACAATAGCTTGGCATTTAATTCTTGAATAATATAATAAATTGTATTTGAGTGCGTAAGAAATGAATAGTAGACTGCAGCGAGAGAGCCTTTTCAGCAATAAGAGTGAGAAACTCATGGATAAATTCCTCATGCGCGTAGAGAGGGTAAGCAAATATTGCAAATTACAAGATCTAAATATAATAACTAGCTCTTATTTCAGTTTATTAATTTGAGTTAATATTCATAATTTCTTTGTAGAAAAATGTAGAGGAAATGCGTCAGAAGCTAATTGAGTTGAGGGAAAGACAAAAGTTGCAACTAAAGAGATTTAAAAAGGAAGATTTAGAGAAGATGCAAAAGGAAGAGTAGCAAAAGAAAATTGAGGAGGAGCAATAGCGACAGCAGCAAATCATTATAAAAAAAAATATTCTTTATAAGCTTCTTAATAATTTCTAATCAGAGACAAGTTTGCTAATGTTGACTACTACGACGCTCTCTGTCGAACTATGAAGCACCTGCACAACCCAAAGAAGTTTTCAAGATGCCTCAAACTCATTGTGGATCTGATAAAGGACTACTTCGATTTCTTCGATGGAAACACTCTCTTCCACACTTTCGAGGCTATAATTTATGTCAATCAAATATAGTAAATTGCTTTTTGCAAGTATTATTTAATGAATGAGATACGAGAAGAAGTTCGTATTGAAGGAGGATCGAGAACTTATAGAGCAGTTGTACTTATTCTTACTTGAGTTAGGAAGCAACGATGAGGATTTATTCAATAGCCTGCAGCAACAAATTTTAGAGCTCTACTACGTGGTGGTTTTCATTTAGAGTGACCTCTTCACAGACGACAACTTCAAGGTGAGTGAACTATTTTACTAACCCTTCACTCTCTATCTGCTTCAGTAAGGACCTTTCTATAATTTTCATTTGACAAAGCTCTATAATATTTAAGTTGCTTACTTATATTAATAGTTCAATGAAGTGCTGAGGGAAGTAGGTGAAATGCTCGAAAGCTTGAGCCCAATCTACAGACCAGGACAGGACAAATTGATCGAGAAATGTATAAGCTCAAAGCTCATCCTTGATCTTTTCAACCCTCCACAGACTCAAGAAGAAAAGACAGCAGTCGATGCTATCAGTAAAGATGAATAATCAAATGAAGAGTAAAAGACAAGCTCTACCTAAAAGCAGCAACAATAAACTGAAGAATTCAGCTTTCTCTCGAGATAGAAATTCATTTATGAGGAAATCCTCGAGCAAGCAGATGATGAAAATGATAATCTGGTTGGAGATTTCCTGGCAGGCATTTAAAGAAGGTTGTTTTTCCAAACTTTAAAGCAAGTCTTTGATTTCCATAGACATGCTTGGGCGAGACCCACAGTCACTCAATTCATCAAGAAGGTTTATCTTTCAAAGTAATCAAATGAGATTTCTCTTAATGAGTTTCAATTAGGGAGAAGTTCAGTGAGGCTGAATAGGACTAGATGGGAGACATGATAAGTAGCCTACAAAATAAGCTTTCCCTAAACTAAAGTAATATTCGAAATTGTGGATTCTAACTCTTTATAGAATAAACTCAAGGCAGAGAGAGGCTGGATGATAAAATAAAGGGAGATCCTCTATAATCTCAACACTAGGTCAAGGATGGTAGAACAGAGAAAATAGTTTACACGAGTGGAGATTCAGCTTGGGTTAGCAAATAGTCAGGACTCACTTGGTCAGATACCAGATGATTTCTATAGTTATACTCAAGAAAGGCTAATTAATTTCTTAAATAAATCCATTGTAGATAAATTCACCCTTCACTTTGACTTTTAATTTCTATTTTTTATTTAACCCAGAGTCTGTCAAAGCATAGATTCTCTCGCCTTTAAGTCCTTCAAAGGCAGCATCTACATTCCAACTAGTTCAAACCAAGTCTGAGCTTGAGACCATGATATTTCAACTGCAACACTTACACCTACTTAATACTCAAAAGCAGCAATAACGACTATTTTAACTGTAAAAGTAGCAGAGACATGAGTCTGAAAATTTGGGAGATGAAAGCTATGTGAATGAGAGTATTCTAGTCATCGATTACCTTGAACACACTTTCAGAACTTACTAAGGCTTCATCTGCTGGCTAGTTATTCACGTGCCCTCTACAGGTCAGGAGGGATCTCAAAACAAAACTTTTAACACAAATAAATATAACAACCTAAAATTTACTTTCCTTATTGACTGCATTAAGCTGAGATATAATTCATTAAAAACTTTGCTTATAAATTGTTGAGATCAAGCCTAATAGATCTTATAAAACTAACTTCAAACCCTTAAATCCTCAAAGTAGTACCAGAAGGTAAATTTTCTAATTAAATTAAATTATATACTTATTATAAGACAACTCTTTGGCAAACTTGCAAAGAGATTTCGGTTTATATATCGTGAATGCAATTCAGTACTCTAGAAGCAACTAAAGCGATAAGGATTTAGATCTTTTAGACTACAGATGCAGGCCTATTCAGGAGCAACTATATGATCAAATCAGGATTAAATTTTCAAATATCCTTTTCCTAAATCAACAAAGCTTTAAGACTAGCTTGGAGTCTCCTATCGAAGAGCTATTTTAGTCTAACGTGCTTCTCTCATCTCAATAATATCAGAAGAGAGAGCTAATAATTTAAAGAGCAAGTGATAATGTTTCTTTAACTAGCCTTGAGTATCAAATCCTGAAGTGGAGAGATGACATCGCAAGGATTGAAGATGAGTCTCCAGAGTAAGCCAAAATATTCTAAGGTAATTTTATTTTTAAATTCTAATTCTCTTAATTTATGTGTTGCCTGAGAAACTAATGAATGCATTTTTATGCTCGAATATCAACTCTACTTAAGATATTGTGAAGCTCTCATTTGAAACTCTTGGCGGTTATGTTCCTTAACTAGTAGAAAATAACTTAGATAGTCTGCTCTAGATAATCATGACTTACAGACCAATCGAGTTGGAGGAGTTGAAAAGCCCAGAGCATTTGAACTTTTAGTTCAATTCTACTCCTTCAAAAGCTGGAGAATGCCTTAGCGAGGAGTTTTCAGCAGACGCTTAGCTCCAAGGTATGATCGAATAGGAGATCCTCAAAAGCCCTGACGAGGTATTCATAAGGGAAGAAAGAGATAAAGAGTGTACTGAAGAAGCGACGATAGAAAGCAGACTTGGTCACTCTTCAACTTCTAAGAAATCAAACTACGAACCTAATCTTTTCAAAGCATTAGAGTGGTCTTATACTAAGCTTTATCTCACTTTATATTAACTTGATTAGCCTCTTCCTACTTAAAATGCTTAAGATCTGATTACTCCAGAGAGGCAGTATCATCGCATCCTCACTCAAAATATCTTCACTCCTTCCTTCTTCGTTGATTCCGCTGATGCTGTAAGGCTTAAGCTAGCACAAAAAGCTGGTATTTCAGGTTTTGAAAGCCACTCTTATTCTCAGGCAGGTTAAATGGGTTCTCATCGAAGAGTCTAAAATATTGGAAGTGATGCCAAGAAAAGTATAGCTCATCACACCTAAGGCATAGAATCATCTTCTCTTAAAGAGAGCAGTTTAAAGAATCCCTAATACTCAGATGGATGTGACTCTGCCTCATCATTCAAGCTAAACAAGGAGCTAATAATATGTTAATGCTCTCTTTTATTTTATAAGCCTTGCTTGAACATTTTCAACAGCATCAAGTGTTTTAACGACAACCAGAAATTACCCTCACCAGAGATGAGGAAGTACTTTTCTTCTCTGGAGATGATAAACGAGCGGGATGAGGAAAGTTTCAAGCTCAGAGTCAAGTCAACCTTATTTATAGAGTGATTTTTATTTTAAACGGCACCCACTATGTCAAAGAATAGCTCCTCTTCTTTCTCATAAGCTACAACAGCTTCTCAATCTCAGAAGAAAGCTCAAAGTCGAAACTCTACAGCCATTAATAGCTAGTCAACATTTGATTAGGAAGAATTACTCTATGAGAAGAGAGCTCTTGAGGAAGGAGCTCCAGAAACTCTAAAGGACATTTTTAAGATTAGCAATAGAAACAGAAAAAGGAACAAGCAAAAGAAGAAGGGCAGAAATGGAGCAGGTGGAGGTGACTTGTCCTCAGACTACTCAGATGGAGGTAACTCAAGTAACGGCAACAGCTTTCATCCCTAAAATACTTCAAACGGAGGAGGAGGTGCTAATGGCAGAGATAAGGAAAATGTGTTCTCTATTATCTCTAACCAATACAAGTAGGATTAGAGCGAGGGCAAGCTTCACGGCGGTAATTGTGTAAGCATAGTCAAGGAAATCTAAAATTCAAACGACCTTGAGTTTAATCAATCAATCAAATATAGTTAAATCTCTAATTATAGATAATTTTAAAAATATATAAATGCAAAGTTATTCATCAATTTTAGCTGCACCAGGTGGAAACTATGGATTTGGAAATGGAAACGCCACTTAATACCCACCCAACTCTGTCTAATCGATGCTATCCCGCATCCCTTCTCAGCCCAATCTTATGCCTCGTAGTAACAGTCTGTAGAATCTCTAGACACCCTTAGGTGCTTATCTGCCTCCAATTTCGAACTATGGCAGACAGTAGCCACAACTCTCAGAGGCAGAGCGAAAAAAATAGGAGAGGGAGGCAAGGATCCTTTAAGAGAAGGAGGAGTTGAGACAACTCCAAAATTATAACCCCTTCGGTAAGGGTGGAGCAGGTGCACCACTCAAAGACAACTAAGGAAATGTCATCACTAACAGAAAGGCTGTGGGATTTGTGGACATGCCCAACAGCTCTAATGCTTCACAAATGGGCAATAACTATTCCACCAATTACGATAGCAACCCAAGAAATAATCCTCAAATGAGTACATACAGCACTCTCAATACTTATCAAAACCCTTATAATCGCCCACCTCCCTAACAGTAACAGCAGTAACCCATTCCACAAAGCACGAAGATTACTAAGTTTGATGTAGTCACAGTTGAATAAGAGGAAAAGAGAAAGCAGTGGCAGGCTGAGCTCAGATAACAGATGCTTGAAAGAAAGGAGAAAGTAAACGAGGAGAATAAAAGAATGAAGCAGATGGATAAGGAGGAGGAGATGCGAATCAAGCAAGATATAGAGGATATAAATGATAGAGAGAAGTAGGCAATTGCCAAAGAAAAGGGAGGCGACAAGATGTCCAGACAAGGAAGCGCACATAACATTATTCAGAAGGGAAGGAAAATATTCTAGGATACTGAGAACGAAGTTAAAGCAGCTTCACTTATTGGAGGGCCAAATAGACACACCAATCTCGCTTTATATGGACCTCAAAATGGGAATTTAGCTATGATGGCTAGCTCACCTCCATCTTATGAGCTACCTCATTAGTTTGTGATGGACGGCAATAGAGGCATGATCCACTCTCGCTCTGAAGTGCAAATCGGCCTTGGCCAGAATGGAGCTTTCAAGTACGATACACAACGACAAGGCTTTGACCCAAGGGATGTGTAACTGAGATTCATGTAGAATCAGATGGACGAGCAGATGCACAACATCAAACAACAGATGAAGTAGCAGAGTGATTAACTAAACTAATAACTGAATGCTCTAAGGACAGAAGCAGCTTCTATCAAGTAAGGTACCAGAGCCTCTGAAAAGGATTTGGAGAGAATTTAGGATCACATCAACTCCAAAAATGATTGGCACTCCTACTATGAATAAGAGTTTTCCAAAGCTCTCAACATGCCCCTCTTCAACAGAAATAGACAGCAATAGAGGTAGGTGTAGTTTTAAAGTAACGGCTTTGAAAACGGTGGGGGTATGCTTCAAACAAATTCTTAAATTTAGTAAGCAACTGTTTCAAACGAGCAAATGTATTTTTTATTTGATCTTAGAGCAAGCAAAATGGGTAAACCTGCTTTAAAGACATAATAATGTTTCTAAGCAAGCCCAAATGATGAATATGAGTAGGTAGTCATCTGCTTCGAGAGAGTCCTAGTTTCCTTAAAGTAAGGGTCACGTGCTCAAATCAGCTGCAGCCACTCTGTTTGATGGCAAGCCTCCTCTTAAGTTTTCTATTTTACTCTATTTATATGCTGATTGTTTTTGAATGGAGTAGATAACTGGGATCCTCTTGGAGGAGTAGGAGGCCTTGGTGGTTTCAACGAGCTGATTACAGATACTAAGATTGTGCCAGTGGATCAATATAAGAGTGTCTATCAACCGACTTTCAATAAAGTAAACTTAAAGCATTAGTTGAACCTTATAAGATTGTGACTTTAAATTTAGAAGACGATTCCATGAATCTGGAGTAAGGTGTTGGCGTCTAGATGATAACGCGTGACAGAGAATACTTCGAGCAAGCTAACTAAGAATTGAAAGAAATAGAGGAACTCAACAGACTGTCAGAGGTTACACATTTAAAGGAGGAGGGCCATCAAATGAAGAGGTATGCCTCTCAAGCAGTCCTCAATTAAAAACTCAACACTCATGAGATAACTAGTTATAAACCACCAAAGATTGCATCCTATAAAGGCATCCAAGAACGACTGAAGAGAGATGAAGCAGTCAGAGATAGCAACACACTCATTAAAGATCTCATTAACTAGCCACTATATACAAATGTCTAGTTAATTTTATTAACACTTATGAATCACAATGGCAAAGAGTTCGATCCATTAGCGCTGGGGAGGATAGTTGATGAAAGAGAGGCAAACAAGATGGAAGCTCGCCTCAAAGCAAAGCATTAACAAAGGATGAGAGAGTATGAACAGAGCACTAAGAAAGGGATTCATTCGAACGATAGGAGTAAACCTAACTTTGAAATTTAAAATGTTGGGTTTGATCTGTAATATAAAATAGGTCTTGGCGGAGAGGTGCTAAGTGAGATTCAAAGCATTCATGATTTAGGAGGCAGATAAGAAAGCGCTTAAAGTGCTTTGAGAGCACTTTAAGAGTCCAAGCATATTACTTAAATTTAGTTATTATATATCAACGAGGCTGGTAGGATGGATGAAGATGATGAATACTGGGGAAGGGATATTTAGAGCAAGAATGAATCAGAGAGACCTTTACAACCTTAGAGTGAATAAGTGAGATAGAATGGGGGTGGTGGATTTATCTCAGGGATTAAAATTTATAATCTCATCTGTTTTTAAAATTGGATGTATGAGAAGAGTCTAAAGAATTTCAGTGAATTAGTTCCTCCTCCAATAGAAGAGTCTCGGATAGATTATGAATGAAGTGAATTGTGAGTTTCATAAAATTGTTAAGTTACTTAGATTGACCTTTTAAATTTCTATTATGGATTTATTTCTTAAGAGATTCTAATACAGCTTACTTTCATTTTCACTCTAAAGTTGCGTCTGTATCTCTCCTTAAGTATGCCTGATTGTTTCTTATACTGCTGTCACTTTGACTTTAGCTATCTCTTGCATTTATAGTATTATCCGCATGATCAAAGTACTCATCTCGCCTGTAATTACACAATTACAAAGTTAACTATTCTATTCATATTGCTGACAGATATGTCGCTGAAATCTGCTGGGTTGAGGCCTGCTCCTCCACTTGAGGCAGAGTCACTGAAATTGTTAGCCAAGATCTATTGATGAATCGCTGTCACTTGGTTATTTATCATCATGTTGTGTCTTATGTTATGCGATTATACAATATCTCCTCCTATTTCCTAAATTGCAGTATTTCCTGGCTATCTATCTTTTCTATACCCAACTATCGGCAGCTAAATATCGCTTTTATATTACTCTGCGTTTATTTGAGTCAGTAAGTTATTTGGAATCATTCTTGGGCGGTCACCCTCAGCCACCATTTCTGCTGAGTTCAAAAGCTGCTTGTGAATTGGCTAAGGTGTGCTCAGATTATTATTTGCAGCAACTTTAGCACTCATGAATTAGTTGAGCTAACTCACTTGAGTCCCTTATCCCTTTGGAGTATTCAAAACCATTCCTTGAGTCTGGAGAGAATCAATCACCTGTTACAGGTTCCTGTTATAAGTCTCTACGTTTACATTTTACTGTGAGGTAGTCCTAGACATTTCTATTTCTCGCCCTCTCTCTTTAGAATCCTTGTGCTTGTTGTTTCTATCTTTGATCCTTAGAGTTTACTGATTTTATCTATCGCCACCTCTGCCATTACGAATGCCTCTTCTTAGCCTATTTAAGAAGTCATTCATCTACTACCCGACAGTAGCCTATTCTTGCTGATGACTGCTGTGACTTTGCTGTGAACCAACCTGACCTTCCCGCTTTTGCTTATTCATCAAGGCCGTATTGCTGCCTCTATCTCCCTCCTAGTTTGATAGGTTACTTCCATGCTGTTGTTGGCTGGAAAAGGGACAGCCATTTCTTGAAAGTTAGGCATGAAGATTGTTAAACTCTTCTTCGTCCTCCGTGTCCATGATTTCATCGAAGGGACTGACATAGCCTTCTTCCACTTTCTTGGCCTGCCAGTAGGAGTACACTATCAGGCAAAAGTATTAGTCAACTGCAAACAGAGCCAGCGACTAGATCATGTCAGAGATAAAATTCAACTCTTACAATATTCATACGTGCATACATACGTTTCATATATAAAGTGAGATTGGCAGTTAGATGAGAGTTACCATAAGCAGAGAGGAGAAAATGTTGAGGAAGGACTGCAGAAATTTAACCCAGAAGTAGGTACCTAGATGCATCGCCAATAGCCCCTTTAAGAAGATAATTCTATCTTTATACTTATGTGGTATAGTGTAATTGAAAGATAGTAACCCCGACTATACCTACGACTGAGTACCTCGCAAGATCTCCAATGAAAACCACTATCACAGAGAGGATAGCTGATCCCTGAGCACTTCCATCGGTTAGCTTGCTTGGAGTGTTCACAGCCTGTGTTTGCAGATTGAATCCCTTGTCATAGCCGGTAGTCGTATACACCACGAGACAAAAACGAATCAGTGTTTTATTTTATAAGTATAGAGAAGTATTATTGCGGTGACGATCTTGATGATGTCAATAATGATTGAGATTATAGTGCCCTGCCTTAGCGTTAGGCATATGCAACTCACTCGCAGTCTCATTTTAATAAAGTACAAATTTAACTCAAACAATAACAAAGAAATTCAATATTTTCACTTTCAAAGCTTAAAATTTTATTAAAAAGGCAATCTCTCTATTCTGACAATTTGTCTTAAAGCGAACATAACAAAATTAATTTAGGAAGGAGATAAAGATTGCTTAATTTAGGAATTGATATTTTAAGATTAGATTACAAAATGTTTAAAATAATAAGTCATTTAGAGTTGCAAAGCAACAAAGCTTGGTCAAATGTTTGGAACCAACTATGAGAGCTACAAGCCTCTTACTTAGCCTCACACTTACTCTCATCTCTTTTATCTTATTTCAATTTATAATGATCTAAACAAAGTAGGAACGATATTATTAAGGAGTGACTATATTTCCTAAAAGCAGCTCGACTCAATAGAGAAGTGTGTGCAAATGAGACCCAAAGTGAGATTTGAAGAGCTGATCGAGAACTTAGATAAGTTTACAGGATCCTCACAGTTGTCATCCCTGACTCAAGGATCTATAAACAGGCCTATATTCATTAGAGATAGTATGTACTCGAGCTAGACTTCTTCAGTGTTCAACAAGTAAAAAGAAAGAGAGCATTATATTATGAATGGCTTATATTAGAATGTGAAATAATGCATTATCTGCTTGTAGCATCAGGAAACTCCAAATATTTATTGCGCATCAATAAAGCTTAGAGGACTTTTGAGAATATAATCCAATTCCCTGAGCAAGATGGATCGGTATCTAAGTCTCTGCTTTTGTTGAATCGATATCTGATTACAATAAGGGACGAGATGATCTTAGCTGCCAACTATTTATGATAATTATAAACTTGTTAAATTACGCTTAATTAACGACATATAGAGTTCAGAACCCGAAAGAAAGATGTGCCAATATGTAAACGACGGCCTATGTGGAATGAAGTTCATAAAACTGCGAGGACGCTATTTCATGACTATCTCCCTTAAGTACCAAGTCTTTAAGTTTATCCCTCCTTCCATAGTCAATATTAGTAAATATTAGTTACCATTCTTCTTCTCTTTGTTAAAATAATCCATGAGAGTGCGGAATCCAGATGGGAAATGCTTTAGTGAAAGAGTTTAAGCGCCTGCAATAAAACTAGTGAAAGAGATGATGGATTCCAAGAATCAACTTACCTCCTCTAAATTCAAAGTAATTAGGGAGATGAGCAGTAGTATACTCAAGATCACGCTTTTGGCAGATTTTACTAGAGATGACTCAGAGGACGAGGAAAGGAAATAATTCAGCAGTAGCAGATTTGGAAATAATGGTCAGGCAATTGTAGTTTCCAATCTTAGTACTAGGCACAATTCATTATAATTTAAATTATAATTACTATACAGACAATACAATGATGAAAAAATCTATATACACTATAAGAATAAACATCAAGAATAAGAGAGTAAAAAGAGTGAGCGAACTATTGAAAGGATACAGAATTTATGACATTTTCTAAGTGCCAGGCGTCAAGTACACTTATATGGCTATTGTCTTCAGAACTTAAATTAGAGTCATCATGCTTAATCTGAAAAGGTAGAGCTATTATGAGTTGTAATGGCTCCAAGGTACAGATCGAATAAGAAAGATGCCACAGCTGACGCATGGAAAGACCTATCCCTTCTACCTTAACTGGAATGTGGATACTGGAGGGGACTTTTACATGAGGAACTTGTGGAATCAATAAATCATTTACAAGTTTAGACAGAGAAAGGGACAAATGGAAAAGACTGACATGGCTGTCAAGAACTTATAACATATAATCATTATTCATTTAAAGGGTGTTGAGATGCTAAGTTGCGATGAAGAGGGCCTTTTGATGGTTACTTAGCATAGTCATAATCTAATGCTGCAGAGGATAAATTATTGCTATGATGATATCTGATTACCTATAAATTGAGTAAGTTGTTATCTTCTAATAAATTCTTATTTAAAGCAAATTCTCACACCTTGAAGATAGTATTGATTTGTGTAAATCTAACTTAATATGACTTACTACCACCAGCTCGACCAAATGATAGCTCGTTTCAACTACCTACATGATGACGTGCAATTGACTCACTCTACTCTCTCCTTCTACGCCGAGGTGGTGCAGTGGCATGATGTCCCTCACAATTCCTACTACTCGGATATGGTGCCCATGTCAGATCATGGAGCAGCAGGTAACGGTGGCTACAACTACTTCACTGGAGTATTCTCTTCAAGATCAAATCTTAAGGGCCTCATCAGCAGAGCTAGTTAAACTCTTAGCGCTCACAACAAACTATTCGCTGCTCAGATGGTAAACCCTGATCTCGAGTGGGATAAAGTGAATGCCTATTTGAATGCAAGTAACCTTCTTACCCAAGCTATAGCCGAGGCTCAGACTCAAGACGGTGTCACTGAACTACATCTTTATTTTAAACTTTTTAAAATTTACTAAGGTCAGCAAATTTACCAAAGACTACAAGATGCCATCGAGTACAGCACTGAAGTAGCATCCCATATCATGTCTGACGCTTCTCACAGCGCCATCGGAGTCAAATTAAATGACAAGACCAAATGGACCTGATTAAATCTTCTTTCAGCATTAATATTTATTCAGCTTCAGATATCAACTTCAAAATGATAGTTGCTGTCTTCAACCCTGCCTAAATGATAAGTATGTGCTTTAGTATATGGAGGTTGAGAATTTTATTCAAGGCTTCCAAGGATCCAGAGAGGGCGCTTATATCTTCAAGCCAGTTAACGAGTCCCTACCATTCAGCAAAATTGTAGAGGTTTACTATCAAACTGGACCAGTCCTAAGTCAGATCACTTTAAATTATTGAAAGTTCTGATCATGTAATAATTAATTCATAGGTTTATAACACTTTCGGATATAACGACACTCAGACTAACAGATCAGCAACAGTCATCGCTCGTCTCTTTGCTAAAAAATAATGTATTAGAGTTGCTTTGAGTTTGATAATTTCTATGAGGATGAAGGAATAGATGTGACTGTTAATTTCTGGGCTCTTGACTTTGACAACAAGAATGAGTTCTTCACTTACTATCATATTTGAGTATTAGCTCGTGCAGCTTATCCTTTCAAAGACTAACCCGCTTCTCAGCATTTAGCTTTGATAGAGCCATCGCAATCAGAGACAAAATTATGCTTCTCACAAGCCAGGAAGAATTGAGATTATGCACTCTCGCAGATTGCTAATATAATCATTAGAGGAAGATCAACTGCTTAACGACAGAGACCCAGTTGAAGCTACTTACTCAATTATCAAATGATGAATATTTCAACAGAGATAACGAGGCTTCAACTAAGATCAATGGATCTTTGCCTTCAACTACATGAAGAGCTCAAATCCTTGCCAAGGAAAATTTATTTTCTCTCTGGCTTATACTCTACCAACTCCATCACACTTGAGCCTCAAAGAACAATTATCATCAAAATTAAGGAATAATTTCTCTACAAAAAAAGATAATGATATATAGTTATTTGTAATGATGATGTATGTGCTGAATGAAATCGAAGGACATCAAATAGGATTTGTGGAAATCTCCTATGACTCGGACGCACCTGTCGTCAGCCTGAAACAAAAGAGCTGTGAATTTGGTTGAGAACTCCAAGCAAATCGTTTTCATGAAGGGCAAGTCCAAAGACCAGGGAGCTTAATTATTTTTAAGCTATAATGCTGATTCAAAAGAAGTCGACAATTGAGAGCTATAGATTTGCTTTCGACCTCAGATACTACCCAGCCTATCAAGGCTTCCTCTATTAGAAAGAGTGAATGAGAGTGGGATGTTCAGGTCGATCAACTCCCAGAGAGCAATCAAGGAATAGACCGGATATAAAATAACCACTGATGATGTTCTTCACAGATTAAAATGGACTTGAGATGAGAAACAGAACTCTGAACGCTCGTGCTATGAATATAAATTCTCAGCAACACTATCTACAAAACATCTCCTCCAACTATTATAGAACTAATTAATATTTTAAAAATTTGCGAGGAAAAATATAACTATAAGTGTAACATATATCTATAGCTATCTAAGGTTCATTAGCATGGATGCGATGAAGGAAATGTAAAGACTCAATG
>JAJKFJ010010754.1:0-13487 GCA_027382625.1 Tetmemena sp. SeJ-2015 | reverse complement strand
TCATATTCCAGCACTTCGCTCAATGGGCAGGGTTTAAAGAGTAGAAGATAGTTGGCTATAAATTTGAGGAGGGAGATCCAGTGAGCAGAGAGAAAGGCATGCTGATAGCTACAGTTGGATTCTCAGCAACCAGAGACCCAGTCAAGAAGAGAGAAGCCAGAGAGTATTTTTTTATTTAATGAGTCAAGGAAAAATCAAGATGCAGATGCTGCTCTAGATGGAGGTTTGGATCTTGATTAAGACAATTAAGAGGAGGAGCTAGAATGAAATAGTCATAAAAGTATTGGAATATCTGACTATAAGTAAGCCTAATTAGTATATGAATGTATTAAGATAATACCATACCTTATTTGACAATTAATCAGTCTTGTTAAACTAAATTAGCGTTTAATTGAAAGAGAAATTTAACCATAGAAAATGAGAAAGTCTGTTGATGCTATGCCTAATAATGAACTTCAAGCCTAAAATACAATCATCAACCTAGTCAACTATTAATTTTCAATTTTTAATTAATATTTGTAACATGCAGATTCTGTGTTTAAGAAACAGTGAAAACGTTTAGCCACTGAAATTGTATACAAAGCTTCCTCCTTTAGTGCCTAAAAAGTCAGCTGTGTAATTATCCACTTAAAATTCAGTGACTTCTTTCTTAAATATTGAAGAGTAATAAGAAATGAACAAGACATCTACATAAAAAGAGCAAATGAAATATGTAGAACTCTTCAAAGCTAGAAAGAACAGTAAATTTAACATTTAGTATTAAAAAGGAATTTATCATATAATTTATACCCAAAAATATTCCTCCATATTATTTTGTACTTATGAAATTTTTCCCAACATAAGAATTTACTTTAGATTAAAAGTTAAAATATTTTTTTTAATTTGAGCAAAATATAAAAATTGTCGATCATAAAGGAGCATGATTCTCCAATTAAAAATACCAAATCCAGTGATACTAAATTACTAATCGACAATGGTCTGAGCTGACCACTACACAAACTATCGTCTGGAAAGGTCGCTTCAATTTTCCAACTCAAGCTAACTCCTTCTCGGAGTTAGAATAGACTAAGCAATTTGCCATCGATAGTAACAAATAACTTAGATGAGGAAGTCAGATAAAATACTGTAAGATTATTCATTTAAAAAATTCTATACAGGGAGATTTAACTAAGACTCCTAATTTTTATTAATTATATTAATTTATACTTATTAATGCTGCAGTAAATCTGACTATCGATAGGAATCTAACTGTGAAACCAGTAGAGCAAAAGATTCCTACAAAGATTTCTATCATAAAATCACCACAGGCGCATAAAAGAATATCTCTAACTCCATCTGGCGTTAGCAACTTACAAAATTCCTCAGTTCTTCCAAAAAATAGTGTCTACGGAAATTAAACTGGCTTCATTAATGGGAAAAACTATCAGCTTAGAAATTAAATTAGCTTGAAGTCTATTCTTAATAAAACAGAAAACGAGAAGATAGGACAGCTTTAGACCTCTCCAGAATTACCCGATGCTTTGAGAAAACGAAACAGCGGAGCACAATCTATTCAGAGTAGTCCAGCTAAGAAGCGACTTTCATTGAAGCGAATAACATTTGGCACGAACGAGGTATTGAAGCATTTTTATTTAATTCAAAGCCAAAGTAGAGTATCAAGAATGTCATAGAGGAAAGGAAATCTCCGATTCAGGAGAACATAGACTTCTACACAATTGTCGAGCAACTAATCAGAAACTCTTTTCGCTTCTACAGTCTTCAAGATAAACTTTTTGGTAAACAAAATATTTTTAATGTATAAGTAAACTTCTAGGATTATGAAATTTGCACTTCACTTTCTGATAAGAACAATTAAGATTTCCCACGTGAAGCCGCATCTGCTAATTTTATACAGGACTCATAAATTGATGTCTTACATTTACCGGGAGATGGGAAGACACTATAAGGAATATGAAAGTTTGAAGTATCTCAAAGACATAGCAGGCATGATGACTGTCGCTCCCAAAATTGCCAAGGCAAGACTAACTTATAAAGAGAAACTTAACCAAACAGTTGCAAAGGTGAATTCTAACTCTAAAAATAAGAACAAGCGAGAAGATTTAATGCATTATTCTTGTTTATTTTTTTTTTAATTAAAAAAGGCAGATTTTCTTAACTCCTCAACAAGGAAGGATTCTAACTTGACAATGTCCCATCAAAATGAAGGTAGATTATCGAGAAATCCTAGTATTGGAAACTATCAAGTGTAAGGTGATTCTGCTCTTTAGACTAGCAGAACTAACATGAATAGCACTTAAGAGAATTTAAGCTAGCTACCATAATCATATAATTATATTTGTTTATTACCGAGAGGCAAAGGAGGTAAAATCATTCGCTAGATAGACTTAAAGAAAAAGATAGAGGCCTATTAGCTTTTGGGAGAGTGCTTTAGCAACGGCAATCATCGAGACTAAATTTAAGAGAAAAATTTAAAGTTATTAGCATAAATGATAAGCTTTACATAATGTCGTTGAAGTGTTATAAGAAGGTGTTGGAGCATGCTTGGATTTTAAATGACGTGCAGACTGAAATCAAAGCCTACGAGAAGATTTCAATTTAGTACTACTATATAGGAGATCTTCAGAAGAGCAAATACTATCATGAGAGAGTCTTCATATTCATATTTATATATTACTTTTTATGGAAAAGTACATTCTATATTTTAGAAAATAAGTAGTTAGGAATTGAAAATATATAGAAGACCATGTAATTAATTCTATAAGGCTTTTACAGTTCTGAAGTTTTCTTTATTTAAGGACTGGTAAAGTTAAGTAGAAAAAATTTGATTAAATATGCCATCTAAATTATTGATAAATTATAATATAAATAATAATAGGATAAATTTTATTTCGATTCTTAAATAACATAGTTTTCAAGAAATAAAATTGTTTAAATCTTATTTCTTTATCATATTTTTTTTATGGCACTAAGTTTGAAAATATCATAATTTTGATACAAAAGAAGAAAGACTTTAATTAATTTATCTCAGAATCTAATTTAGCAATTTACTAAAAAATTAGACTCTTATTTGTCTTATAAATATATTATTTGAATGGATCATTAGAGTTCTGATAATATAACTGGTTTACTAAAGCAAAAAATTAAATATTTGTTCTCTAGTTTTATTTATTGAGCACTCTCGACACACCAAGGTGTTCAGAGCTATCCAGGGAAAGAAAAAAGTACCCTGGTATAAAAAGGCATTAAAGACTTTCAAAGAGCAAGATGCTCATGGCAGAAAAGTAGAATTTGAATTTTATAGATCTATTTTCTATTTCTACAAATAAGAATTTACTTTCAAGGGACATAAGAGATATAAAACTATTCTTGGTGCAATATTCTCCCTTTTTTAGAGAGCAGTCCTCACTATGTTTATCGTATACGAGGTCTACTTGCTTTTTACCAGGAAACATCCCATCACAGGTACAAAGTTCAAAATTCAAAATGCTCTTAAGTATGACTGAATTTTAAATTTTGGATTTGAATAAGGAAAAGGGAGTTAATCCTAGGGACTATGGTTTTGAAATTGCATTCAAAATAGAAAATAGGACGACTGATTCTCAGACCTTATTTATAAATATATGTCCATATTGTTTTTATAAAATAATTCTATTAAACTTTGATTAAATAAATTACACTATTTTTGAGAGACCGCTATCAATATCGCAAAATTAATGTCTCAATAAAACTGAGAATTTATTTTGTCTTTTTGGATAACAATCTCGCTTACTATATGAATTATAGCTTAGCGTCTTCGATAAGCCAAGTAAATGCTACAACTCTCTCAACTTCAAAAATATGCACTTCTTATATATAGAGTGTTTAATTTTAATTTCTCAAACCTAGCATCACAATCTATTGAGCCACTAGATCCCTCTTATGGTAATATAGTTGCCTATACAGTCACAACTCTCTAAAATTCATTCATTATATATCTCTTATAATTTAAATTCTTCTTCCTAATCCATCTCTTTCAAATATGAATTCTATTTTTATAAATTTCAAGTATCACAATTTATCATAGTGCTAGTAGAGCTAGTTTCCTAAAATCACTTTCCATATGTTTGAACAATTTAGAAATAAATCTATCTACTTATATTCATCAATATAATATATATTTTTATAATTTGGACTTTCTTCCTACTACTCTTCTTTAATTTAATTACTACTGCGTGAGTAATGACTCTCAGTACTTTATTGAAGGAGACTACAACAGTCAATCGGAATCTTATTAAATTTCAACTTAATAAGATATAATTAAATATAACTTATCCTGATAAAGAATAAAAACTAATTTCAGATTATAATTTGCAAATCTTAGTTTTAAATTGCAGTTAAACCCTGCTAAATATAAAAATTAATTTGAAACTAAAGTCTCAGTACTTGCAAGAGCTAACAAGAAATATAAGAATACTTCGCGTCCAAAAATTTAAAAGTAACTTATACGAATGCTAACTTTGACTTCTCCTCTTATTAAGATCAGTCATTTTAGTACTATTTATAAGAAACACAAACATACTCACTAGATACACACGAATAAAGATGAATGTAGTATTTATTTATAGATCCACAAATGTCTACAAGAATTGAACTGAAATACAACAAGGCTTAGACACATCGATATGATGACTACTTCGCCTTTTGGGATTACGCAAATGAGCATCTCTTTTAAATTGAATAACCAAGGATATCTGAGCGATACTTATTTTAAGTATGACACTTATTATTATTTTTATTTACTTAGATATGTCATCTTCATCATCATCTTAATCGAAAGCTGTAATTGCTCAGCTGAGTCTTTCCCTTAGTTCTCGCTAGATAAAATTCGTTAGGTATGTTCAAAGTGCGATCTAAGTGTTAGAGTCGATCGGAGGTTTCAAAGAATCACTCCACTCAATTATCCTATTTCTCATTATCTTTTTCTAAGAGCGTCTTTTTAAGGGCGCTTTCCTCAAATAACTATACTTCGCCAAAGTCCCCAAATTTAAACTGCCTAACTACGAAATTATTTTAAATTGCCAATTTAGAGAAGAAAATCGTTTCATTAAGTATACAGCGAGCAGAGCTAATTTGAGAATTCAGATCAATATGTGGCCAAGCAGAAGAGGAACTAATAATTATTTAACTTATATTAAAACTCTGGTAGTCCATCTAATGGTGACAGTGCCAGCCCCAGCCGGAGAGCTAGTGTGGCCAGTGCAAAAAGTGCCCTCTCTAACAAATTAAGTGCATATAAACACTTTTTTGAATTGAAAGCAGTAGGTAGAATGTCAGTATTCTAACAGAGACTTATGAGGATAGGAACTTCAAGCGTCTTAAAGCAGAAGGAATCTGCAATCAATATCATAGAGGAAATTGAAGAAAACAATAAACTATAGGAAGGGCACATCACTAAGCTCATCAATGAAATCATCAAACGTAGAAGGTTCTCTTATGGTATTTATGATGTCATTCACTATCTCTGGAAGACAAAACTTGTATTTATAAATGATTAGTCCAAATTAAGATGGCTTGCTGCAGGAATCTAAAAATTCTGCAAGTCAGGGAATTCAGACAACATCATCTTAAATTTAAAGAAATTACGTTTTGGAGGATTATCTATTTGATAAAGGGAATGAAAAGTTAGAACAAGAGCTAGATGTAGTGAATCTAGTAAAAGCAATAATAATTTTAGTTTTCCCTCTTAAATTAATATCGAATAAGATAGTTGAGAGTACTTATAAATATGCTACTGCCATAGAGGAATAGAATGCTTTTGCGATTTGCCAAACAGACTCTAATCGATTCAGGATCGTCATCCTCTGAATCAGACTACCACAAAAATGATGTCATGAAGCAACTTGAAAGCAAGAACAACTTTAAATAGTTGGGCGCCGCTGTCAAAATAAAAAAGACTCTTGAATATTACAAGTTCATTTTTCGCTTGTACTTTATCTTTATTTTTATACAAGAGCAACCCTATGGATGAGAACGATAAAGTCCTTTTGAAAGGAATTTTCATAAAGAAAGCAAAAGATTTTCATGAGGAGCTTTAGAGGACACCCATGCTACCTAAGAGATTCTCTAGAATGCTTTTTGGCAATGATTAGAGCAGCTCTTCTGGGGCCTCTTCCTATCACGAAATGTAATCAGACACCAAGGTCTATAATACTCAAAAGTCAAATGCCAAATCTTTGAGATCTGTAAATTAAAAATTTCATTTTATCAGCTAGTTCAATTAGACAACAGAATGTTATTAGAAATCTAAACAACACAACTAGAGATGCTGCCTCAATGCAGATAAGGAATCAAAATACTATGATTACTCCTTTATCTCTGAGAGGGCAGAATGCCTTACGCCCAATCCTAAAATTCTTATAAAATTTCAAATTAAAGACTTAATCCTAAGAAATACTAATACCTTAAGGCAAGAGCCGAATTAAACTTTGAATCTTAAGAAAGATTCTAACCAGATCGCAATTCATCAAAACAAATAGTTAATGAAGAATCTTGCTCATCATCTAGATGCTCCTTTCTTTAATTACTATAATATAAACTTTTTTATTCTAAGGGCAATAAGAAAAAGCTTCAGTCTCAGATGTGCACACTGATTCTGAAATTGAAAACATTCAGCTTGATGACTTTGAGAGGCATCACGATAAAAGAGCAGAAAAGAGTTCTTATGATGATAGCAAAGAGAAGTCTACATAACTTACTCATTCTTCTGTTTTAACCAGACCCTTTAAGCTTTAAATAGAGCGCCAAGCAGGATGTTTAATATATTTATCTGTTTCAAGTTCCACCAAGAAATCTTGTATACATTATTACTTTGAAGAAGGATTAGAAACTCTTCCCATCCACACCATATCAGATACCAGCACAGAAAGCGAAGAATGAGAATGGTGGATAAGAAAACTTCCAAAACATGGTAAGTCACACTCTAGCTGGCATAGCTGCTTCTTAAAATAAGAACACCCACAATTAGCAACCTATAATTTAATAATCTTTAATTTGTTATGTTTTGCAACCTACAATAGTGATTAATGCTGCGAAATAGGTCAACTTCGTATCGTCAGCGACTACTCGCCACTAGAGCAAGCACAAAAAGCATTCAAACTAGAGTGATGTCCTAGTGGAGGATGACTCTTCAAGCAGCAGTGACGCTACTGACAGAAAACTAAACCCAAACTAGAAAATGCTCAAAAGAGGTCAAGAAGCAGGTTCAGAAATCAGCAATTTAAAAGCCAAAAATAAGTTATAGAAGTAGAAAACTTCTAAAAGTGAAGCAGCAGTCAAGCACAAATCTAAACCAGAAATGGGATATATTATCTTTTAAAATAAGTTTATTTATGAATGAGTCCAGAAAAGAAGCTACATTCATGCATGCATTTCATTTTTGTGAAGTTTAAGACCAAGAAGACAAGAATGAGAGACTTGGAGGAATCTAAAGATTTCGATCAAAGCACCATATCTGAAGAGACAGAATGAGCATATCTGACTGCTGTAAAGTTCAAATTAGTGAATTATATAAAGCAAAGTTATTAAGAATAATAAATATTAAAAATGAGGATCCATAAAAGCCAAAGAATTGCATGAACCTATCACAAACTGCTTTATAAATTGGAATAATTAAGTAAACTGAGTGAACACAAGTTTAGCTAGGTTTATTTGAATTCAAGGCTTGAGATAATAATTTAAGAATTTTTAAGATTTGTCTATCAATTTTTAAATATATTCTATTATAATCAAAATTTCTCTAAATAAATATAATACTTAATGAATTTATTATCCTAATTTTAAATTTTGGAAGAATTTATTTCTTAAGAAATTATAATTTAAGAATGATCATATAAATTTTATCTATGCTTGAGATGGATGCTTCAAAGTTATTGAATTAAAAATTTGGGTTGATCTAAAGTATTTTATGTCTGATGATGTTGAGTGACTCTTTTTCTCTTTTTATTTATGTGATTATTTTATTTGACTTAAAGTATATATTTATACCCACCCATTTTCTTTTATTAAAATGGAGTGCATACTGATAAAATTAATCTAAGAAACAGCTTAAAATAATTAATCCGAATTAGTGAGAGTGACGCGTTTTGCGAAATCAATCGTAAAAATTGTTAAGGCAGGATTAGTAGTGCCAGTTTATTCGTCAATATTAATTAAGCAGCCCCTTATTTGGCTAAATTAATTAATCTACACAGTCCTCCTAACAATCCATAAAAATATTAATTAAATGATAAATGTATCCCTATCTATCTTTTGAATTTATTTTAAATGGACGCTTCAATCAGCCATGACAACTTAAATATTTTTAAATGAAGAAGTCTTTTTTTGTGACAACATTACTGGCTTATTTAGGCACTTTTATATTTTCACTAGAGGAACGCTAAGTTCTTCAGAGCCATTCAAGGAAAAAAGAAAGGGCCTTGGTACAAAACGGTATTCAAAACTCTCAAAAACTAAGATTCATATGGGAGGAAAGTGGAGTTCACATTTAAAGGATAGAAGAGGTACAAAACTATTTTAGGTGGTACTTTCTCACTGTTGCAGAGGGCAGTTCTCACCATGTTCATAGTCTATTAATTCTACGTGCTTTTTATCAGAAAACACCCTGTCACAGCCACCAAGTACAAAATATAAACAAAATACAAATAGTTATGAGTGTGAGAAATTATTTTGTAAATAGAAGACTTAAACTTATCAGGAGCAGTGGATCCACGTGACTACGGATTTGAATTGGCATTTAAATTAGAAGACAAAAGCTCGCAACAGTAATCTGTCATCAATCAACAAAATTAAGTAAGGATAAGATAATTATAATCTTTTTGAATTTTCTGAATAGTAACTTGAAATACTTTGTAGACTTCACTCAGTAAACTTCTGTAAATATTGTAAATGCAACCACATAAATCTTTACTCTAGTTTATTCATCTTAATTTATATTGAACATTAGAAAAAGAAATAATTTAGAACTTATTTCTTCTAATTTTATTTCTAAAGAAGAAATTAAAATCTTCTTTTATAAAATTATCAGTATATTTTTTATTTCAATTTCTAAGCTTATAGGAAAAATACAGTTTACTAGGAAATAGCAAACTCTTCAAATAATTTTTAAATTGATCTAAAAAAAGAATGAATTTAAAATGTTCTGATAGATCCTAGCTACGGAAGCTTTGTAGCCTACTTGACTTCATATAACTAAAATTCATTATAATATTTTATGCTATAAAATTTAAATATCATACTTTATATGTTCATATTTAATAAGTTAAATAGAGAAAAAAATTAAAATCAAAAAAATTGTTTATAAATTTGTTTAATTATATATTTATAAATTCTATAACATTTTATAAATTCGACTGGGGGAGGTCCTATTTCGTTTTAAATTATTAATTAGTTTGAATATCTGAATATCACTAGATGCCAAAGAGATTAATTTTAGAAAATCTCAGACACCTAATTCGAATATTACTAAAGTGTTTAACACTACTAAACTTTATTTTCCTTTTCTATAAAATAATAGTTCAGCATGTCATCTTTTTACTGTAAACATAAATTTATAATACATTTAATTTCATCCAATTTGCAAAAATACTACACAATATATTTTATGATAAATCATTATAAATAATAAAAATAATCACTATAAACTTATTTATTAAGAACATCAATTATTTCTTTTGATTTAAATCTCAAAGTGAATTTGTATATAATTTGAGATTTGTATTTTACACAAGATATAATTAATATATTTTGATATGCTACTGTATTGATCCAGCATCTGATTTTACCATTTAAGGAGACTACAATACCTAAAATTAGTATTGCTCAAATTTACAAATTATTACTCTCCTGAATAGTAATTTTCAAAATATTGCATTTGTTTCTTGAGTGCAATAACTACTGCAAATTGCAATTCTACCTTTCTTTTTTTATGAGCATAAATATTTAACGATTTGAATTTACCTTGCCAACCTTATACTTAAAACAACGTGGTGATAAACAACTGCAAGACAAAAGCAGAAATAGGAAAATACTTCTAGACCAAGCAGCTTCGAATAAGCTACATAAATACGAATTTCGATTTCTCTGCATATATGGACTAAAGAGTGCAGTACTACTTAGAAAGCGACTTGGCCTTTCCTTTAGAGTCATCTTAACAAAAAAATTTATTGATGCTTTTTTTGTAATATCTAGATCAACTAGAATAGATTTAAAATACTAGAAGGCCACCACTCAGCTTTACGATAATTACTTTGCGTTTTGGGACTACGACTACCTGAATCTCTTTCAAATGGAAGCTCCCTCCACTTTTTAAGATAAAATAAGATTCTTATACGCTTATAGTGCATAAGATGTGATGGACTTGAATGATAGTGGGTAGGTGGTCGGGCAGGTGAATCTTATGTTGAGCAGAAGAAGTGTGAAATTTGTTCGACACGTGGAGAGCATCTTTTAGGTGCTGGAGGCCATTGGAGGATTTAAAGAGTCACTCCACTCAATCATCCTGTTCCTGATAATCTTCTTCCAAGAGAGGCTTTTCAAAGGTGCTTTCCTTAAATAACTCTACTTCTTCAAAATGCCCAAATAATCTCGCTGTTTATATAAGGATGATTGAGTATATTTAATAAATAAGAGATTAAGAGAGGGAAGTCGATACATGACAGAAGTATTGATGGAGAGGACTTTACAGCGCCGTTTGGCTCCCCATTAAAACCAATCGAAAAATCCATAGACAAGAGAACTAACTATCAATGTTATTATATTAAATATATTTTAGAGTCCTAAAAGAAATGAAAGTGCACTCAGTGCCAGAAGCCATATCTAAAGCAAATTCTAATTCATCCATGCTTATAAATTCGTTTAAAATTGAAGGCAGCTACAAAGATGAGTATTTTCCAACAGAGGTTAATGAAGTTAGGAAAGACCAGTATTTTAAAGCAGAAAGAGTCGGCTATAAATGTGATTGAGTAGATCACCAGCAAGGAAAAGCTAGAAGAAGGCCAGATCACAAAACTCCTTAACGAGATAATAAGGAGGCGCCGCTTTTCTTATGGATTCAAGGATATCGTCCACTACCTTTGGAAGTTGATATCGTTTAGAATTATTCAATCTTACTATATCTTTAATAGAAGTTAGCTTGTTGTAGAAATCTGCAGAAGATTTATCAGGACATAGACTTCAGGAAGCATCACCTATTTTAATAAACTGGACTTTGAATTTTATATTCAACAAGGGAGACGAGAAATTGGAGCAGGAATTAGATGTGGTTAACTTGGTAAAGGCAATTACAAAATATTATCGTTATTTTACTTAAATCAGATAGCTAAGAGTGCTAATAAATATGCTGCTGCCTCAAAGGAACAGAATGCTTTTGAGGTTTGCAAAGTAAACCCTAATTGAATCAGGTTCATCTTCCTCTGAGTCTGATTATCATAAGAATGATATTATGAAGCAGCTTGAAAGCAAAAACAGCTTCAAGTAACTCTCTGCAGCTGTCAAGCTCAAAAAAACTCTAGACTACTACTAACCAATTTATTTTTTATATTTAATGGCATTTATTTGGATATTAATTCTGCAATCAACCAATTAAAATATCAAAGTATAAACTAAAAATTAATGCATCTTAAAGTCTTATATTGATTTATATTTTTAAAAGCTAATTACCTATTACTACTAAAGTAATCCTATGGACGAGAACGACAAAGTACTTTTGAAAGGCATTTTTATCAAAAAGTCAAAGGACTTGCATGAAGAACTTCTAAGAACGCCAATGCTCCCAAAGCGACTTTCTATAATGCTATTCAACGGAGGGAAAGATTTC
Source organism: Tetmemena sp. SeJ-2015 (assembly GCA_027382625.1). Classification (NCBI taxonomy): domain Eukaryota; phylum Ciliophora; class Spirotrichea; order Sporadotrichida; family Oxytrichidae; genus Tetmemena; species Tetmemena sp. SeJ-2015. The sequence continues at coordinate 1,636 of JAJKFJ010010754.1, read as the reverse complement.
ACCAATAGGAGTTCTCACTCTTTGGAGTCCTCACGTCATGAAGAGCATGACCTCATTTAGAAAACTAAGAAAGGTGGGATCACCCTCAGGAATTTGTAAAATATAGGTGAAAAGCCCAAGTCTCAGAGCATAGTATCTGATAGAAATTATGGCGATAGCTTTGATGGCAAGAAGTAGATCAAGCCAATTTATTTAACTAATATGTATTTAATTTTGCGGAATAAACTAGCCACAAATTATTTTCATGTTTTGAGTCTAAAATATTAAGAAAACAAATTAGGCTGGAAGAGGCAGCTCTCTTGAAACCTAGTGGCAGAATTTTGCTTAAAACACGCTCACCAAAAACAAAGCCCCAACTTTTAACTCTAAATTCAACAGCCCTTTCTTTTAAGTAGTTTGATTAACTTAGTTTTTTATTCTCACACAGAGAAGAAGATGCACTAGTTTAGGAATAAAACACTAGCTCGTATTCAAAGAGCCAGAGGACTAATGCAGATGAGGGGAGGGAACTCATGTCAGAAAGAGAGAACCCACGACAAGTTAAGAAAGAATACACAAGAGCCACTTATGATCCTTCCACAAAGAATTAGACTACGTTTGAAGCAGATAAGCCACGTAAAAATAGACTTTACAGTTTTATTTTAAGACCTTCCCCATAAGGTCATCAGTAACTAGGCTAAATATTTTATTGGAATATTATATTGATTTTTTGTGGCTAAACGGGTACGAGAAGAGGACATTATAACCAAGAATAGAACCTCAAAATTATTTTTTTTCCATTTTCCCCTCAATTCTGGGATAAGTTAATTTGAGATAGTGGGTGGCCACCACCAGATTTTTGGAGGAAATTAAAACCAAAGAGGCTTGTCAAGCAATCATAGTTATTTTTATGAGTAATAATCAAAGTGCAACCATAGTGATAAATGCAGCACAGCAAGTGAACTTTGTGCAACCAGTTTCCTAACCTCTTTAGAATCATATCAGGACGAATCAATCTCAGAGTGAAGTGCAAGAAGAGGATGACAGCTCTACAGACTATAGAAACAGGAGGGTTGAATCTCAGTAGTTGGATATATTTAATCAACAATTATTCATATAAGCAATAAAAGTTAGAAGTTTCATAAAAGTCTTATTAGAAAAAAAATAAGTCGATGAAACATGAAAAGTTTGGGGACAAAATGATATCTCCCGCAATTGCTAAAGGAAATAAGACTGCTTCTAAAAATATTTCATTTTTTATGCTAGGCTAAAGTCTAAGGGTACTAAGGTTAAAGATCTCTTAGAAGACACGAAGTAGAACTAGTCATCATCATCTTCTTCTTCAGAAGAGGACTCAAATTTTTGAGAAATTAAAGATATTATATTCATAAGAATAAAATATTAAATTATTATCATTCCAAGGATAACTCAGATCATTTAAGCTTATATTTGGATCAATTTTTGTTATATTTATGAAGAGGAAAAATCCTCAAAATCTCTAAGTCTAACATTCATTTTAGCAAAGAATACAAATTGTAAAAGTTTAAATATAAATTTGATATCTAAAAATGTTGAAAGTACAGAAAAATGTGATCATAAAAAAGACCTACATGTTTATTAAGCTTTTAGTGCTGCATCGAAACTCAAGTCTGACTAT